>VZTT01013866.1:34067-75686 GCA_013400855.1 Buphagus erythrorhynchus | reverse complement strand
TTGGAGAAGTAAGAAAAAGGTAAAAACCTTTTAGAATTTGATGTCAGATTTCTCAAATACTACTACACATGCTATGAGTTTAGCATCATTGCTGTTATGGATGACAAAAGTGCTGAGCATTTTTGGCAGCACAGAATTTCAAAGTAATGCCTCTTTAAAATAAGTCAATCACCCAAGAGAAGTTGCATGGTGTTGTGGTTTAACTTCAGCCAGCAACCAGGCACCACACAGTCACTTGCTCAAAAACATAGCCCCACAACAGTCACTGTGAAGAAAGTCAGCTTAACCCCTGCTGAAAACAGCACACATGGATACAAATCTTCATTTGCAATACAAGAGAAACTTCTGTTATAATCTATAAACTAGATATTTTTGACAGTTAATTTTTGCCAGAAAGGAAAATACAGAATAAGCAAGGGTAGACAGTATGATCCAAAAGGGAAGCACAACTGTGGCTGCAGCAGTGGGAGAGATGTTCAAGAACAGAACAATCACATCCTCCCTGACTGTGACCCAACTCACCCAGATCCCATCTGAGCAGTCAGAGGTAAGCAAAACAGGAGTCCCTGGGGTGTGAAGTGAACAGTGTTANTTTAATATCGCTTTCCTCTTGATTAGTGTGAACATCTCAACGTAGGGACACTTCTAAACATGAGCATACAGAGGATCCTGTGAACAAAACGCGCAGGGAAGTTGTGTTCCTTAATATTTCATGAGCACTGGGTAAACATCAGCTGTAAATCGATGCCAGAAGCCGACCCTTTGTAAAATTCTTCTTTTTAAGACATATACACCAAGTGGTTACATTTCACCTGGGTCACAACACAGTAAATACCCTACTTAACACAATATACTCTACTTAACACAAGTCACAGCCAGTGTCTCAAGTTTTGAGGTGATGTTTTATCTTGCTATTTGTTTTGCATCAGGGCCAAGTTCTTGTTCAAATCTCATTGCATTTCTTAAAATGTTCCTAGGACATCATGTGTTGGTATAATCCTATGATTGCTTAGACCACTCCTTAAAACATCAAAAATGGCTAATAATCCACAATTTTAACTAAAATTCTTTATGTGTGAAAAAAAAAGACTCGGCACCAGCAGAAGAATAAACCTGCCATTCATTGTGTGAATTATTTTCCAACCCAAGATCTAAAGCATATCACTGGTTAAGCCTTGAAGTAGGTCTGTGATGTGCATAAGTGAGTAATAAGTGCCTTCTAATTGTTCAGGATCAAACTACTTTGGTCCTGATTTCCAAATGTTCTGCCCAGCTGAAAAGTATTCGTGTTCATCTGGAGTTTCAAGGACTGGAAAAAAGTTATGCTTAGGGCTTTGACAGTAAGATGCAAAATAATGACCACTTATTTGAACCCTCTTATGCTTGACTAATTTGACATGACAGGAGAGGCCAGTGGCAGAACCTAGAGCTGAACCTGGGTGAACAAATTTCATAATCTTATGATGCAATACCTTTCTCACATAGTGCATCTACTTCCTTACTGAGGTTTTAGGGTTGTATCATAGCTTTGCTGATCAATTGGTCAGCAACATTTTTATTTAGAAGAACACACTGTCATTGTCTACTCTTTAATCATTGAATCAGACTGCTTAAACTTCATCTTTCCAACTAGTATAATCAAATAAAGAATCAAGCACACAATTTACATTTCTCTTTAACTTCTTCCACATACTCTGGCTCAGACATTAGGGCTCNTGGAGCTGAACCTTGGATTTAAGGGTTGTGTGGGGTTTCAGGCACATGTGTGATGTTGTCCTTGTTTTGTTGGTTTTAGTGTTACATTGACCCTTTAACTTGCAATTTATTTCACATTACAGTAGTAGAAAGGTGCTTTAAAAACCCATGGAGGAGAGATGCTCTTTATTTAACTCTTTACAGATGTCACATTAGTCGTAATAGGTAAAGAATATATCACCTGGCTTTACTCAGAGCTGTAGCAAATGGCTTTGACCCACATCCTCATAAATTAGTATGTGAGAAGAAACTTACACAACTACACCTTACAAATGTAATGAAAATCAGACCTCTGACATGTAACAACTCTATTTATCCTCTGTGATACCCTTCTGTGTCTCTCAATTATAGTCATGGACATAGTGATCAAATTGCACAGAAATTTTCAGTGAGGGTTGGGCTTATCTAGTTATTCATAAATAAGAGGATTTGCTTTTCACACTTTAGTACAATTTCATTCATGTCTGAATTGTATACTCTGCTTACACTGCAGAAATTGCAAAACAATTACCCTTAGAAGTATTGTGCTGCCACTTTACTTTTTCTATTGCATCATTGAGGGCTTGACTCCACACCTCTGAATTTAAAAACCGTGTTATTACCATAGCACTACCACAGAAAATATTCACAGCTTATTTCTTGGAGAAATTTCTTGCTTTCCTGCATCAAAGAACTTATATAAAAGACATGATTATCTATCAGTAGGTCTTCTGTCTAGTTTCTGGAATAAGTATGATTCAGAACTATCTGCTTTGCAGGGAAGATGAAGATAAAACTAAAGCAGCAGAGCTTTATCTCATATTTCTTTAGTGCCATGACACAACTTGCCTGGCATCTACTGTCTACTCATTCCCTACCTGCCCCAAAGTAGCAGAAACCACCAGCAGGTTTCCCTGTAGCTGGGCATTATGTGATTCTTCATTCCACACAGCCTGCTCCAGGCCAAGGTTATTATCAGTCCTTGCATCTGCAAGGGAGAAGGTGGCCCCAAGAGAGTGGCTGGCTTGAGTCCTAGCTTCTGTCTACCCCATGTTTTGTGGTTTTGAGGAGTTTAGTGGAGAAGGATCAGCTCTGCTCTCCTCCACGCACCTACTCAGTAGAGTATGATGGTGAACCAAGCCAGTGCAAGAGTTTAGGAAGGACAGAAAAGTTGCTTTTCCCAGAGTTTCCTTATTAATCAGACAATACTGAAAAAACTACTGTTTGCTCTATTTGCTGTACAGCTCAAAGCATTTCATAACAGGTGAGACTAAATCCAGCCAATATCTGGTCTGTAAAGTGATGGGGCTTGCATGCTGTGCTGCCAAAGGATCAGTTTACCGAATCAATTGTCCTGGCAGTTCAGGAGAGAATTACCAATGCTTTCAATGATTAGTTTCTCTTCCTGTTTAGTGTCCAGTTACACTTAGAGCATAAAGTTTCCTCAGTAGCAATTTCACTACCTACATATATTCCAGTACTGCCCTTAATATTTGGCGTGTGTTTCACTGCAGGAGCTTGGTTCTGGTTTAAGTGTAAGACACCAAATGTTAGCTTGGAAGAAAGCCCACTGGAGCCAGGGAGCAAATATCAGTCTTGAATTTGGCTACACCCTGTGGTACTAAGGAAGAGGGCCACAAAACGAATTGTTGATATATGTGCTTGCTAAATGGTATTTTCACCTCAAAGCATACTTGAATCTTAAAAGAATGCAACTATTTCAGCTTTCTTGGATGATGTGCCAATGGTACGGCCTGCAGTTAATATGGATCATATCTTTCTTTTAGTTATTCCAGCCCAGTTTTATTGACTCAATGTGTTCAATGTCTCTGCTATCATGTTCATTAAGAAGAAATATCACATATTCTAGATGGTAGCTTTTTGAACCAGATCCTTAGCAGTGGAAAACTAGGAAGAACTACCTGAATACCCAAATAAACCTATAAACTGCAGATCTTGCTGCGTACCTGCAATGTCTTGCTATCTGGTTGTAGTTATGCTATTGTAGCTTGAAAAAATATAAGAAAAAATGAGAAGAAATTTGACATTACTGTTCGCTCAACCACATGACACAAAACTCACTCTGTCATGTTTTAGGTGATCAAAAATGGAGAAGGCTGGGCAGATATTTACTGTCTACAGCAATAAGGGAGGAAAATAGAATTGCATTGACTAATAGCTGCATTATACATTTTATGTACACTGTATAAAAACACACATGCAAAGTGATAAATTAATTGCAGATGGAGTACAGTAAGCTCAGCCTCTTGAGAGTTAGACAGTAATATACAACAACAACACCAGAGTCCCCAGGCCATGAATCCACCACCCACATCTAACACAACGCAGGGCTTCTTAAATAATTATGCCAAATTGTAATGCAAACAGTGTACAGAAGGAGGAACAAAGAAAATAATTGACGTGCCTACCCTAAGGCTCTTCCAAAGATTAGAGAGAAAAGCCCCAGGACTGGCATGTTATTTTCTTTGTTCTTTATCTTTTTCCTGTTTGTTTGCATCAATTTTGGCACTGGATGATTTAGAGCACCCTTAGTTTTGATGGATGCAGGTGGTGGCGTGTGCATGGTCCCTTAGTAAATAATACTACCAATGTGGGTTGCTTGAAGTGGCTCAGCTATCAAGAGTTCTGTCTTAATTTGAAAATGCATCTATGTGATTAAATAATGTCTTAGAGCTAGGCTCATTTGTCTTCTTTGATTTTAGCAGCGTTCTAATTAAAACTCCAAATACATAATTATATGAACCAGAACACTGAGGAACTTACTTTCCCTCATTACAACTTAATGCATGGTGGAGATGCAGGGAGGAAATAATTTCACACACAGGAGCATTGCAGGAGACTGTCTGTTTACCAACAGCAGTTGAGTACCACAGGATTCAAAACCCCCAGATGTGCAGTATGGGAATACCTGCACCTGTTCTGATCATAGAGGAGCAGGGACGTCACCATCACGGTCACAACAGCTGTAGCCTATGGAAAAAGGGGTGGCCTATGGGGTAGGCCTATAAGAAGTTTAAAGAGCAATGTATATAGTGGTCAGGCTGTTGCCTGAACAGTACTGAGCAGAGGAAAAACATAGCAGCAATTACCAGAAATGTGAAGGGCTTCAGAGGAAAGTTTGAACGCACTGGCTGAGTGATGGTATGAGGAGAGGTGTGCATAAATATTTGCAAAGGCTTAACACTCAGTGGAGAGTGGAATTACTTATCTAGGAACAACAGGATGAGCATGATAAAGTGGCCCTGTAAATGTGATACAGAGCAGTGCTGCAAGGTGGAATGTACAGCTATGTTGCTCAGCAAAAACAGGCACCAGAAACAAGAGCTGCTCGTGGAACATGGTACTTGGCTTGATTAGGACAAGTTTTACCACATGACGGTGAGGAAGAGGAGTTGCAAGAGGGAGCAACAGTTGCAGCTTCAAAATTCCCCAATATACCTATCACCTCTCATCAGAAAGACCACCCAGGGAAACCACAGCACGGGAAACCTGAGAGACTCACTGCACTCTCTCTTGCAGGGTTTTTCCCACATACTGTGGGGGATCGTGTCCTGCATACTCACCTGAAACGCATTCATTTTTCTCTTGAATAGCAGTAGAGAATTAAGAGCATGCTGGTGTACAGAAGCAGGGGAAAGGGTAATGTGAAGAAGCATAGGAAATGCTTTGAGTCCTATTTCCTGCAGAGTATGTAGAGTTTTAAGGTCTTTACAGATGGAGAAGGCAGAGGAGACTAAGAAAATAGCAAAGGAAAGGAAAAGATGCCCATACATTGCATATCGCATGAAACAACAGGGATTTTTTTATCTTAATGGGTGAAGGATTAAGATGATCTTTCCTTATTCTGCATGTATCTTCCAACAAGATACAGCTATGTCAAACCATGGTATCATATTGTTAATTTACTTTCTCCAGAGAGAAAGATTAAATAAAACCCCAAAGAAAAACAATAACAACAGCAAACCAAACAAAAACAGTTCTGTAAAATAGGAATTATAGAAACTGAATCCAGAATGCTTATAGTCTCTCAGCATATTAATTCAAAACCTTGTAAATCTAGGAGTGTTGATGGAGATACTTCTCACACCCTATATAAATCTGGAACCAAAATGTCAGAAGAAAAACAAATATTTATCTCTATCACCAACTGATAAAGAGGGGAAAAAAAGACATATGGGACAATGGGGCAAAGTGCCTTCTGGGGATTACTTTGTACTTTCTGCAGGCATCAGCAGCAGTGTCTTAAGGCATTGTGCAAACGCAGCCCTTGTGATGACACACACGGTCCTTTATGTGATCCAAAGGCGTGAGATTGACATGAACATTTTTGCTCACTCAATATAGTGATGAAAGCTCCCGCCTACAATAATGATCCACTGATTTCTTAAGGAATTTTCTAAGGATGAGAAAAATGCAAAAGACATTCATAAATTATACAAAATCTCATTAAAGGCTTCTGGGGTTTTTTTCTCTTACATTTTTTTCTTTGAAAGGTAGGATTTCTTTTTAGAGGTACTTCTTCATGGGAAACTGCTGAATACCCCATCCTCTTCCTCATTCAGGTCCTTGGAATGAGTCATCTTCAGCTCAGCTTTCCTTCCTTCCTTGCTCCTGCGCCGTTCAGAAATGCTGCTGTTTCTGTCTACTTTGTATTGTCTTATCCAGGGTGACCCTTTGTATGTAAGAGCCTTCCAACCATTAAAAATAGGCTTCCTTTTTCCTCTTTCCCTCTCTTCATTCTAAGACCACCAGTTGGTGTCTTTCTTCATTTTGACTGCAACATTTGAAAGGACAGGATTTAACTTGTTGACTACCTGTCCTGAGCTGAGAGCCTGGCTCTACTGAGCTCTATTTAATGGTGTCACTCAAGTATTTTCTTTGTAGTCTTGGAATCATTGCAGAATCATAGAATGGTTTGGGATGGAAGGGACCTTAAAGATTATCTAGTTCCAACGCCCTGCCATGGGCAGGGACACCAGATGAAGTTGCTCAGATTCTCATTTAACCTGGCCTTGAATACTTCAGCTTCTGCTCCTGGCACCAGCCACAAAACCCAGTGGAGTCAGCATGGCAACCCACTCATGTCCAGGAAGACCCAGCCCAGCTCTCAGGCCAGTATTACACCTTTTCTCCTGTCTGTGTTTTACTGGGTGGGGAAAGGAGAGAAGGGTGACAGAATTAAGACCTTGGTATGCCTCCCACTGCTATAGATACCATTCAGTGCAGCACAGAGCAGTCTTGACTTTATTTCAGTCTTTTTCATAAGGCACAAAAGTATGAGATCACAACTATTTTGTGTGAAAGTCCAGTCTGAGAGGTGAACTTTGCTGTTAGCAGTATCAGCATTCAGCTTCCTCCTACTTTTATCTCATTCACCAGTGAATTAATCTAGTAGGGAAGTCTATAACAAAAATAAATTTGGGCTCAATTCCTCTGCTGGTACAAACTGATATTATTCATAGCAGTTAACATCAGTAAAGGTCAATCTTTTTTGGTAAAATTTAATGCTTGATCTCATTTTCTTCTTTTTTTTTTTCTTTTTCTTTTTTTTCTTTTTCTTTTTTTTTTTTTCCTGAAGGCCTCCCTTCAAAATGCAGTTGCTGAGATCATATTCTTTGCCTATCAATCGCCCACTGTCAGTTCCTCCTGTCCTCTTTGATTCATTCTTCAGACTCCCTTGGCTTCAGGACATGAAGGTCAGGCTTTTTGTACCCAGTTTGAATGCTCTCCACAGGCTGATCTTTCTGCCTACCTGCTCTTATAAAGACTGCACTGTCAGAGGGTGCCTGAGTTCCCACCCTTTATGAATAGAAGCAAGCAGAAGAACCCATTGCCCTCTACTCCTTGGGGACCTCCAAATAAACAATGAACCAAGTCAAACTAACCAACCAAACCAAATCTCAAACCCAACAGGTCACCAAACAAACCGCAGGATTCCCATAAGGTTTCATTGTGGTCTGTGAACCTGAAACTATTTCTAAGCATGAAATACACTGAAAAACCAAACCTATGGCAAAATTGGCTTAGGAGAGTTCAATACAGTGCAGAGCAATCTTGATGATGTATGGCAGAAATGCCAGTGAGCTATCCATTTTCAGCAGATTTTCCCTTTTTCCTCCTGAAAACCAAAGTAAAATTCAAAAGATACAAGCTCATGCAAACCAGAACCAGGAGACAAGCTTTACTGTGCCCACATACACTGTGCCAGCAAGAGGTGAGATGCCCCAGTACAAACTTCCTGTGCTTGCCCATGCCCTAGGAAGGACACCAGGCTGTGTTTGAAGGGCAGAGCTGGGCAACCGCCCCTTAAGTGCTGAAGAGCAGAAGGCCAGGATATCCATAGGATGTTATGGAAGTTCATCTTTGTAAAGCTTCCTCTGCCCCTGCTCTCTGGCCTTAAACCTGAGGCAATGGTGCTGCCAGCTCTGTGTGCTTGGCTCCTGGCTGGGCCACGGGCCTGACTTCTCATTACACGGAAATCAGGAGATAGGGATGGAGTAGGGGAAGGAGGGGAGGAGGGAAGAACATGGCCCAGGCAGTTCTCAGCCCTACACAGACTATTAGACTAGTACCTAGACTAATATCCATATCACTAGACTTTCTTCCCTTTTCGATGAAGGACATAGATTTAGAGCAATGAAGGATTTGTTAAAACCTCTTCTGAATTAGTCAGCTCAAATCTGTTCTTTCCATTCTGTCTGCTTCTTGCAAAGACTCTGGCCTTGGTAATTGCCAGAGTTTTCCCCCTGCCCTCGCTTGATTATAGATCATTTAACAGGCATGAAGAAAAATGTCATTTGGTTGCCCTTTAGACACTAGCCGGAAAGTGACAATAAATTTAAAGCAGAGTTTTGGGATAAAGCAAAAACTATTTCTGAAGAATGACAGTATGTGCTAAGCATAAATCTTGAAGCTTAGCAGCTGAATTCTGAACCCATGCGATATTACGCTGCCCTGTGTCATTAGCAAGCTGCCAAAATGACAGCAAACTGGATTATCTCCTTCATAATGTAGTCTGTTCAGCAGAAAATAAATGACTGCTGACTTTTAACAATGTGCAGCACCATTAGAGTGAAACTGTGTTGTGACCAGAGGCAATCCTACATGGAATTACCTTGGAAAATGAAGCTGCAATTAATCTTTTCTAGCTACACGTTACTCTAGGTTCTTCCTATCAAAATCATCTAATTAAGCACTGCATTGTTTCCAGTTTCATACAAGCCTAACTCCCTTGATGTTATTGGAGCAATAACACCATTGACTTGGAGCAGTACCAGAGGAAAGCAAGGCATATTCCCCACATATTGCACAGCACAACCACATCATCATGGTTTTTCCCACTCAAAGGGTGCCTCCAATACACTTGCAAATCACCACCTTCCAGGAGAAATTCAAAATTTAATACTGGTGCTCTCAGACCAGAAGATTATGCTATCAACAAAACCAGTAGAAATACTTGTGCCAGAGGGGAACGATGACAGACCTTTAAACAGCTACTATCTTTTGGTTTACAAAGTCTCTGTTTTATACGGAGTCATAAGGAAACTCTGTAGGGATCTGGTCTTCCAACTGATCATGAAACTGAGCATGAAAGTCCAGATAAAGTTTTTCTAGGGCTTAGCAGAACAGGACGCCTTTTCACTCTTTCAAGATGAAAAATTTAAGAAACTGTATTGTCAAACCTAAGTACAACATCCTGCATGTGTTCCTACTGAATTTCATCCTACTTTCTCCAGTCAGTTTTCCTAAGGTGATGAGATAATTTTAAATTCCATTCCTCATCCTGATGCACTGCAGATTTCCCAGATTTGTGTCTTCCTCAGATCAGAAAAACGCCATCACTACTGACCTTCAACACCACTACTACCAACCTTCAACATGACTACTGAAGACACTGAGCTATGCTGGAGCCAGAGCAGTCTCAGCTGTCCCCCCTTCAGGGCATCCTTCCAGCTGGGCAGTGACAGTGCCACCAAAATGCCCCTTCAAAGTGCATTTCTCTTGCTAGGGAGAGATGGCACCAGAAATGGTGCAGATCCTCAGCAGCCCTGAAGGGAGAGGTCTCAGGTATGGCTGTTGGCTGAACCCCGGAAAGCATCTTGGTGGGAACCTGCATGGGTCACCTGGGTCTGTAAAAGGGTGAGGCAGAAGGATGGGCAGCACTATAGCTCAGTCACTCTACCTTGTGTTGTCTCCATCTATGGGAAGCCTCCTAAATGCTGAGACCTGGTGTTTTCTCCATGGTAACAGGCAGAGTAAGCAAGTTCTCCAGAGGCAACCACCAACTGTGTTATTTTACCTTTCAGAGAGAATGAAGGCAGTGTTTTTGTGTAGGAGCTGGGTGTGTCATTCCAGGCAAGCCCAGGCAAGTGGGCCACGTTGCATGTTCACCTGCCTTTTTGGCCCTTCCCTGCAGGATGAGCACACACATATGTGGGCAGCCTGTCAGAGCGTCAGCCAGGCCACGGCTGCCTCCAGATTTGGAAGGAGCAGGTTTCTACCTGCATGTGCTTCCAGCAAGCCGGACTCTTCAGCAAGGCAGGCGTTTTGCTAATTTTCTGCATGCATGTACACATCTCCACATAAGCACTCTGCTTGCTTGGCTGCTTCCAAACCACCAGCACCTTGAAGGATTCACAAGGGAGAGGCTGCCCACCTCACTGCCAGCTGCCTCATCAGTCTTGACTGTGTGTGACCCCCAAATAAGAATTCATCATGCAACAGAGCTGGCATGATCTGAGAGTGGATACAGATGCCCAGAGTCAGCCAGAGGCATTCTTCCTAACCCTATCCCAGTTTTAGAAGAAACACCTGACTACAGAAGAAAAGAGTCCAGATCCCAGCTCTTTAACTCCTTGACTGGAATCTGAAATAAAATCCCCAAAGAGACTCTTAGATGATCTAGATTAACATCTCTGATATGCTTATTTAAATTATAAATCCTAGAGGATTAGAGGTGTGTGTGAACAGAGCTTGAGGCAATAGGGCTTTGTCTGTGGTGGGGGCACTAATAAAACAAAGAAGACCAGATTTCAAAAGCAGTTAGGTGTTTTATTAGGAGTTACTAGTAGATCCCTGTGAGTAGGTGGCATCTTTCTGGGTGGCAATAAAAATAGGCTTTTTTTTGCAAAAGGACTGTCCTCTCTCCCTACTAAAGGTATTTCTGCTTTGCTAAAATTCCACAATGATACACCAGAAGATGTCACAGCACAATACACTGAATTCAGAGGTGAACATTGAGTGTTCATCCTCATGATACAAAATCAACGTGTTGCCACATTTCCTCATGCTTAGGATAGGTCCTGCATTTTGCGGTACTCAGTGGGAAATTGCAGGTAAAATGAGGGTGATTTTGCTAAAAAGTATGCTGTGACTCCCCTGGTTTTCCCGGATACAGTACTGGCCATATGCAGAGGAACGGTTCTGTTACAGACTGAGCTGCTGAGACAGCACTTGAATTCATGGAAATTCTTTTAACCCATGTCATTTATTTAGTAAAGCTTCATTCACATCAATGACTAAGAAGATATTTTTACTTTTGCACATTTGTCCTTGATCTATTGAATATTGTTTTTCCAACTAGCAGTCACCAAAAGGGTATGTGTCTTTATGTATGCGTGCAGGACAGTTTTGCCTAAATAACTGCCATGCTGTCTTGATGTCATTAATTTTTAAAAAATTTAGAAAGGATTCCTTGCTGCAGCTCAGAAGTCTGAAGGGCTTAATGACAGATGTGAAACCCAGCAAGATTGCAATCTAGGCTCATGAAAATATTCTTTGTGCAAATTTCATATACAAGCAATTTTCCATTTCTTTTTCCCTGGTCACCTCCCAATAGTCACCAAAGAAATACATGTTATTCACTGAGGTAGAACCTACTTTCTTTTTTATGTCAGGTGCTGGTTTGATGACAGAGAGTTGGGATAATTCCTAGAGACTGCAATACCTCAGAAAAGCTGAAAGATTGAGCCACTGGACTCTAAGCTATGGATTTGAGGTGTTGTAAGTAAAATGGCAAGTGCCTCATCTCTACTGTGAAATAAATAGCACAGAAAGATCTGGATCACATGCATACACACACACACAAAATAGTTGGTGAGAGTAGCAGAGCATTCCTTGCTTAGCACAGGGCTTCATCACTTTAACATGACCACAAATGAAGGATCTGCACAGGAAAAAGTGCCCCCTAGAAGCTTGCTCTTCAGGGATTCAATGGATATTATTTCTGTCTTGGTACCAGGAGACTGGAGAATTGCATAATGGGGCATACTGAAGAGTTCCTGAAGAGGAAGTGAGTCAAAGTTTGTTATTTTCAATGCAGCCAGGATTATGTTTTCTGCCACTTGTTGGGGGGGTTGATTTACCCAGCAGAGTTGTGCTACAGGAATCACAGCCAGGATCAAGAGCAAACATCTCAATTGCGACATCCTGGCAAGAAGCTTGTTCTAACAAGTAACTATTTTGAGAAGAGGAAGAAAAAACAACAAAAGTTGGCAAAAAGAGCTGCAAAGGGCTGCATTGCTTGCGGATGCTCCCTCCTGCTCCCCAGACCTTGCAGACCTGGCTGTGCTGTCCAGGCTCCTGCTGCCTCTGCTCTGCCAAAACAACTTCTCTGTCTCTGAGGCCCTTCTGAACACCCACAGTCTTTCTTAACCCTGTCTCTCTGTTCTTCCCAATCCTTGGTTCCCATCCAGCTGACGGCACTCCCGTGCACTGTTCCTGCACAGTGCAGTTGCAGGCAGATCCAGTTGTCCCTGCCCTGTTAGTTCCCTAATGCCTCAGCGCCCAGGTGCACCGAGGGGTATTGCACCATGTACCTCAGGCAACACTGCCTGCCTGTCACTACCCACAAGATCTGAAATATTCATGTAGGGCTCAACTTGCCACTGCCAGGCATCTCCTTGGGTCATTTACATCTGGGCAAAGGAAACGCAAGGGCTGTGATATAGGACCAAAAGTGAGTAGCTGTAAATTGACAAGGGCAATTTGTCACACTGCCTCCAGATATTTCCTGTGTCACTGCTATTTGTATTTCTTCACAAATAAAGACTGTAGACTTCAGATTGCCAGTTTGCTCCTGCTCACATCAGGTTTGACTCAAGGCTCTGACAAGGAGAATGACACAAACAAACTTGCATCAGCATAGGTTGTAAACTGTACCCTAGATTCTGCACAGTTTTGAAATTATTACAAAATGTATGTTGGTGCTGGAGTACTAACCAGCATAAGGAACTAATGTGTTATAAACAGTCTCTTGTAGATAGACTGTGAGAACAGACTATTTAAATATTTCAGGAAGATTGGATTCTAGGTTCAGGGTTGGCTTTTTTTCTTTTTTTTTTTTTTTCTTTTCATTTACTCAGTTAATGCTATCTAACATCAAAGGAAATACTTTCAAGCATTATCCCAAACAAATCTCTGCAGCTGAGGCACAGCAGATGTCAGGCAGTGCAAAGTGCAGTAGCCTTGAAAGTGTTTGAGCCATGTGGACCTTTGACATTAGCCTGAGGTTTGCTAAATCACCTACTTAGATGCATGGCAAAATGCTTCACACTGAAACAACCCTCAGTTGCTTTGCCCTCCACTGGCAATTGATGGCAAAATAATTTGTGTTTGTGATATTTATATGAAAGACTTTTAATATATGAACAGGCAGGATTTGATTAGGACTAGTGGGAGTGTATCTGTGGAAGCAAAATTTAACCTTTCTCTCAAAATCTTATAGTATGTTTTAAATTTAAACTGAGAGCTTTACTAATTAGCATTTGCTCTGAGATCCCTAGACCACAGAGAATAAATGTGAAGACAGAGAAAATCAGGATTATTGTTCCTTCATATAATGGGCTTCAGATTAAGCAAGCCAGGCATACATTGAATTGCAGTGACCTGGAGCCCTTATCTACCTCCAACAATACAGCACAGCTCTGACTAATAAAGGTTTCTCAAACTCAGGCATTGAGTACTTGGTGAGACAATGATAAAGAGGGCGCCAGGACATGCCTCAGATATACCAGGATCACTGAGTCACAGGAAGGGATAGCAGAGTGTTAGTGACTTGGGTTTACAGTCCTGCGGGTACATTACCTGCTCAAGCGATATTCTTCCTTTCCTCAAATGACAAGTGACATCTTGTCAACTACTGACCATAGTAAGAAAAATATCTCAAAGTGGGAACCCAAAAGAAAAAGAGAATATTTTCACTCAGTGCTTTGGGAACTTGGCTGAAAAAATGTTCAGTGAACACACCCAGGACTGAAAGATATCAGATGAAAATCAGCTAGTTCTGTCTCTTACAGATAAAAGGGATTCTTCTTCCTCACCAAGGGGATTTAACAGGTCTTCAGAGATTTGCAGTCAATAGAAAATTGCTTTATAGAACTGGCAGTTTTCTGGCAAAATACTTTATTCCAGTTAATCATTCTGTGCATTCTCTGGAAATCTGGTGTGATAGTATGTCTGGCTATAGCTCTCGTTTTCTCTCTCTTGAGAAATACTGACACTGGCTATCACATCCACAGCACCAAGCAGCATCCCCGAGGGATTCATTCAGTTGTTCAGCCCAAGAGTTGGCCCTCTGTCTCTTCTCTCTAGGACTCCAGCAGCTGCATGACTCGTGGTTTTACCACTCTCCTTCCAGGTAATGGGTTATCTGCCCGGGTGGAGGGTCTGAGAAGTTAAGCCTCAAGCAGATACATCAGTACAATCTGCCTGCACCCATTTTGTTGTGCCTTTAGCCGACTTTGTACTCAGTGTTTTCTCCAGTCACCCCTTTGAACTTCCTGTTGATGCCTGAAGTGTCTGGATGTCAGGCATGTTTTCCAGCCACAGTGTCATTCTTCTTCCTGCACCTATTTTTAAATTTTATAGCTCCTTTTGATGGTGGGCACAGCATCGTTCACTGCAGTAATGCAATGGCAAGAGGAAGGCACATGGCAGATGAAGCATCTTTTTGATAAAGCTAAAGTAACTAAACCAGCCTGTAGCTCCTTTGCAGCATTTGTTTCAGGTCTTGGCCTCTCCTAAAGTATTCTCAAGGAAACCATAACAGGGTAAGATGTTGATTTGGCTATTTATGTGACAGTCCCCAAAGTCCTGGTCACTAAGGGTCCTATATTTGGGCTTATTCTTGGCCCTTCAGACAGGACAGTCACAGCATCCAGGGGATGCTCAGGGAGTAATTGTATACTCCTGGTGCAAGGAGCATACATATAATTACGTATTCCCAAAGTGTACAATACTTGGTAATTGTACACAGTAGACCCAAAAATATCATTTAACACGTGTGCTGGTTTTTAAGGCAAAAACACTGGTGAATTTACTTTGTGATTATATGGTCCTTACCACATGCACTTTCTTCCAGTATTTGATACTTACTATGTCATTAAATGGTCAGCAATTGCTTTGGAGGCAAAGACTGCTTGGAAAATTGCTCTGCAAAATGGAGCATTATTTAAAAATCATTAACATTTTTCACCACAGCATTTTTGCTAAGAAAAAATATACAAATCTTGCAATTCAGCCTACATTCTTCTAGAGATGTGTTGTGTTCCTGTTATTCGGAGAAAGCATAATGATGTTGCTTTCAGACTTTTAAAATCTATGTTTCTCTCTATCCATTCTCCTCTTTAAGTCTTTCCCTCCTAGGCCAGAAAAATTGAAAGCTGACTGAAATTTTAAGTCAACAATATCCCTGTTCCTCCTGAAGCCAATGGATGTGGCATAGCTCCCACTGACTTCCCGTAGTCCAAGTTCTGTTTTAGGGATTCTTGCCATTCTTGGTGGATGGAATAACTCCACCAAGGTCAACAGGTTTGCACAGAAAATGCCTGGGCACAATTGCAGCATGACCCATCCTAGTGGTAGGACAATCTCTTCCAATTTCTTCTGAACCAGGCATATCTACAGATCCCTGCACACACACCAGAGTGGAGCTTGCAGTCCACAGGCTCCCTCTGTGTTTGCTAGCATGGTATATTATTTTGTTAGATTGTTGGACTGCAGCACAGAAACACAAATCAGGCCAACTCAGCCTGATTGCAAATTAAGGAAAATGTTGCCTGAAAGAAACGGAGAGGCAACTCTAGTCAGAATATTCTATACCAAGAATTACAGGGCTCTAACTAGAGCAATTTTTATGGCTCCTGATGTAAGGACTAAATTCCTACTTAGCTCTTCTGCTTTTGTTTTAAGTTTTCTATTTCTTCCAAGGAGCACTGAAAATATTTAAGTGGTGATTCATAACAATATGACACCAGTTAAGTTCTGAGACTGGAATTCACTCGTTTTCAGAGGACCAACAGAATGGCTGTACATTACTGCATTGTCAAAATAAAGCTCAAAGGAGACTGTGGTAAAGCACGTACCCCATCCTGGCTGCCTACACAGGGGAGAGTTTTATCCTAGTTTGAAGATCTTTGCCAGCATGGCATTCTTCAGGACAAACTGTACCCAAAAGCAATGTGAGCATGGAAGACATGACTCTCTTTAGCTCCTGTGGTCATGGTATCCATCCCTGCAAACAGGATCTGTTAATTTGTGATGTCTCCTACCACATCTTGTTTTCAGTCCTGGTGAAAGCAATGAGTGGTTTATGGAAGCCAAAACCAGACATCTAAGGACAGCTTGGGTGGAAAAGGAAGATATGAACGCAGCACCTTGGCCACAGAATTACTTGCTGGCTGGTAGGTGCAAACAAGTGATTTTAATAGCTACAACGCTGGACCACATGGTACAGTTCAAATGCTAAATGTCAAACTAAAAATGTTTTGAGGACTGGATTCTTTAATAATAGTAATAATAATACAGTATTTCTCCTCTGAAAGCCACATGCTTTCTTTAGCCATTTTCCTTTTGAGGAAAACCACCCTTTTTCAGATGTTTCTCAGCTGACAGATTGCTACATTATCTGCCTTAGAAAAAGGGTGCATCCTGCCTGTGCATGCCTGTGTCGGAAGAGTGAGTTTGAAAGTAGCTGTCCCTACAAGAACCACCTCCTGATCATATGACAATGCAAAGATACTTAAGGGGTTTAAAGCAACTATTCCCCTCAGGCATCTTTGTACCGATCCAAGTAATATCATAATCATTTTTTCCTTGAACCTCTATTTCAATTGCTTGGGACAAGCACTTTTTTGGGAGGAACCCAGTATGGCCACAGAATGACTGGCCTCAAACCCTTGTTACCAGTTGGGATAAAACCTAGGCTTTGGGGCACCTGTATTTTATAATGCTACTAAAAATACTATGTGAGCCTTTAAGTTTCATCCTTTCTCAGGTCATAACATCCTGATTCTCTTTGCTCTCCCACAGGAAACAAAGTCTACCCCTGTTTAAACAGCAAGAAGCTCCAAAAAGCATCTCTGCAACCTCATCTAGCAGCAAAGCCAGTAGATCTGCTCTGAAAATAGAAGCAGCAAAAGAGAAATAGGTGGTGACTCACAGCTTAGCAGTGCTCTTGTTTATAGTGGCATAAAACAAGAGTAACTCCCTTGACATTGGTGAAGTTAACACCCTTTCAAGTAGCCACACTTCTTGGGTAATTTTAGATCAATCTACACTCATTCATCATGACTCAGCTTTGATACTGGATTGACTCAACTGGTTTACAATTCAGTGAGGCTCCAATGCATCTGATCAATTAAGAGTAATGAGAAAAGCTGAGCTGATTTGTACAAGTGCAAATAGTGACACTGCTAGGGTGACACAGGCCCTACATCATGCAATCTACGACTTCCCTGGAGAGAAGCTCCCCTGCAGTCACTAGACAGGTATTAGTTTAAAACAAGTGGAAAAGAGTGGGAAGAAACCTTGGCTGAGAGATGAACAAGAGTGTATGTTGGTTTCTTGCATTTCCTTGGCATTACACAACACAATTTTTGCAGACATGGTTAGATTCCTTCCTGGAGGAACTTGCTGAGCACAAGGTTGGGTTGAGGATTTTGCTTGCCTGTTTGTTTTCCTCCAAAAAGCAGGAGGTTTCTCATTAAGAGTTTACAGGAAATTCAGTTATATAAAGGTGTTTCTGTTTTAGTGAAAATATTTACTAGGGGGAAAATGTTTCTCATCTGTCTGTGTGGTGTACTTTCAGTTCCTGAAAAGAGATAAGAAAGGTCCCTGACCTCCTGTGGGAAGCCCCAAAAGAGGACAGTATCACATACGTGCAATAACCCAAAAAAAGTTTGGCAACTGACCTAGGGCAATCAGAAGTACAAGAAAAGCTCTAAACAATGCCCCAGTTACTGAGCTACCTATTGTCATTGCCTATGTAAATGCTGATGGAGGTATTCTGCTGATCCAGTAGTGTGCTATTCTCTGGCCAGACCCCCCACTTAGATTTCTGGGCCACCCCACAGCAAGCAAGAGAAGTTACCAGACCCTGTTGATTGTCCACTGAGGAGTGGAAATGAAAACAGCTAAACATCTGCTATTCTTCACAGCAACATTACAGCTTGGCTATCAATCCACCTAGCTCACTTCCACGCAAACGAAATGTGGTGCCAGCATCTCCAGTATTATAAATCAAGGTTACAATCTGAGATGCTGTTAGAAATCCTATAAATAAAGATAAGTATATGTGGGGTGAGGGCAAAGATAATAAAAAAGATCCCACATGTGTGGGGATTTGTGCTGTTGCTCAAACAAAGGGATGGGATTCAACAGGCACAGCTGTTCCCTGCCTGTTGCTGCCTCCGCCCATTTATTTTAAACAATATCCATATTTAATTGAGCAACCTCAGTGATATTTTCTCAAGTGCTTTTGGAAGGTCTGTTTAGTTCATTTTCCTTGGCACCTTTATCCTCCAGCTGCTGATTTCCTTATTACTAAGGACCCTATCACTCACAGGAGGTCTAGATCTTAACTGGTCCTGCATTTGGTAGATTTTAAGGCTGACATGGCAGGATATTATCCATTGTGATATAATGGTATTTTTAAAAAGTAATTATAGTCAGCCTTTAAAGATGTATGGGGGAAGTCAATGCCCAGGTTTTGCCCCCTTTGGAGCAGCAGTCAGCAGCAACCAAGCACCATGCAAATGATGTTTTGTGCCTGCCTCCACACCTCCTTTTGGGCTCATCTCTGTAGCAATTTGCTGACAGCACAAAATAGCAACTTACGGCTTTCCCTGCACTTGGCTACTGCACTGCGGAGCTGAAGCCTGAGAAAAAGGACATGTGTGGCATCTACACAGCTGTGTACAGGGTGAGGTAAGGAGGCAGGAGCTGGGACAGAGCAGTGGCTTTTAACCACCAAGGAGGACCCTTGGCACAGACTGCACGTGCTGGATAAAGGGGGCTCACCTTGAGTCTGGGCTACACTGCATGTATCTGCTCTGACATCCTGGAGGAGCCACAGCAGGAGAAGGGGAGCCCATGAGTAATCAAACCCTCATATATCTTCATAACTCCTGGATGCTAAGCCATACTGCTAACATCAGACTATGAAGTTAGATATACAGGGAGTATGAAAGGCAAAGGAAGCCAACAATATCTTGGAAATGAAGCCGCTTTTACAATTTAGGGATGCTTTCATTTTTGCTAAAGCACTGTTCAATCAAGTCTGGTCTGTGATCCCAACTCCATCAGGGCATCAGGGCACATTAAGTTCTGGGGTGGACACTGCTCCCCAGCCAGCTCTTGGGAGGGAGGAAGGTGATGGGGAGCTGCTGAGGTATCACAGAAAAGGGAAAAGCTGCTACCCGAGGCACGTGGTGCAGACACCTTAATGTCTCTGCAAGTAGTCAGCCTAGCTCAGTCAAGCTCAGCTCCTGCCAGGTTAACTGGCATTTGAGGCCAGCCAACAGGGGCTGGCAGACATTCCTGCCCCAGTGGCCCTGGCCCTGGACTGGGGAGGTTAGAGAACCCCAGCAAACAGGATGAATGAAGCATAAGATTAGTGTAGATAAGTGCAAGAGATTGTCTAGTGCTCCTTAGAGGTGCATTGCCTTTGTTAAAACCAATTAAAGTTTGCTCGACAGAGTGTACAGTTTCAGGACTTGTTCTGGGATGACTGAATAAATTCAAACAATGGAAAGGAATCACAGAGCAGTTGCAGAAAAAGTCAGCAAAGTCAGCAAAGAAAGCAACACTTTTTATGTCTTTAGTCTCCTTTATGGCTCTTTCCATCAATTTCAAAGCAGTTATCACCTCTTTGAAATTCAGTAGTGCTGAAGGGCATGGTCAGTCTGTGGCCAAGTAATAGGATAGAATTTTAAGGGGAATGAAGACGAAGCAGTGAGACAGAACTGTTCAATCTGCTTTGCTTAATGCATTTCTGCAAGCAAGAGAAGTGGCTAATGCAGATCAGAGATAGAGGAAACATTTAAAATCTTTAAAATAAATATTTATATTAAAATAAATATGCTTGTGTGCCATAAAGTATATAGTTAAGGATTGTTTGCTGAAATGTACAGTTAGCAAAGCTTAGATGTAATTGCTGTGGCAGTGTTATGTTCTACTTGCAATACCATTACATGCCACTCAGTTTCCCAGGGAAAACTTGGGATATAATTTATTGCTATGTAGATGAACACAGGAGAAGAGATTGTTTTCACAAGATGGACGTTTTTAATTACTCAGAACTAAACTGCAGTGTCACTGACATTTGTTTAATTTTTAAATGCCACATACTAGGAAAGCATAGGAAAAGTTACCTGGTAGATTTTGTGCATGCCTGCAAAGGAAGACTCCTTCTCTTTTTAATGGTCTAAAAACCCCCCAAACCCACTCATAATCCCAAAATGGGATTGTGCATTTAATCTAATTATGCACTAGACTCTGGAAAATCCTGACAGTTTCCTGTTATGCTGCTTGGCTTTATCCTTCATCTCGGCTGAAACCTCTGAGCTCACTTTGAGTCTCTGTGACACCATGGATCTGATTCAGCAAAACACTTAAGTATACTCTCAGCCCAAGCACTTTGAGGACTTGCATCCTTGCTTGGCAGCACTTTTAAGCACTTAAAGAATTTAAAGCATATACTCAAGTCCCTTCAACTTGATTGAAGCATAAGATCTACTTAAGTATTTTGTTTAATGAAAGTATAAGTGATTAAAATATCACCAATGCAAATGTATTTTTCTCTGGTTTGCACTGCTCTCTTCTTTTTCAAGTAGCCCAGCTTGTCTGATCTATTTGTTTGTACTCACTTAAAATGCAGAGCTGTGTGTGGGAACTCTACAATTAATTTCTCCAATCCATTTGTTTGATTTTCCCTGCAGATGTAGGGTTCCCAGCTTTTTTGGGAAGTGCTATGCTGCAAAGTATTTAGCACTATGCTGAAGCCAGAGCAAAGCTACAAGTCAGGTTCACAGCATGTGACAGCAGCAGATGAGCAAGCTAAGCCCTGTTTCAGCCCTCTTAGGCAAGATTTGTGCATCTTTGGCTCTAATCTTGCAAGCCACATATGAGGAAATAATCTTCATCCTCTCAAGTACATCCTTGAGCAGCTGATGCACAGAAAGCTTGCAAGGATTGATCCTTATTTAAGCCAAGAAAAGAGAAAACAGTGCAAACCCAATCTGAAGGAGATCGTGTGCATCTGCTACTGGAGTTGGTGGCAATTTAGCACCAATTTCAGCTTTAGCAGGCACAGTGCCAGGGGCAGGGCTGGACCCTTTGCTGTCTGTGCCATCCACAAAAACAAGCAGAAAGATTGCTTTTCCCACACTATCATGGCATGATATAAATGAGCTCAGGTGAGACTGTCTATAAACCCTCTTCTCTGCAGTCTCTTTCATAAGGCTGGGTAATTATATAGGAATTACCTCTCAGCCTGATTCTTCAATGGCTCCTGAAAAATACAAGGAAGGTATTTGACTCCATCAGAAAGCAAATTTTGTACTGCAGAACTGTTGTGTTACACCCATGAGAAGAGCCCAGGCAGCACAGCTTATGTGTCAAACTATCTCCCGCTAGTCCTTCCCTTTAGCAGAGGAGTCCATCCTAATTTTTCTCTGACAAAAAGATACAGATTAATTCCTAAAGCTACAGGATGACATGCCAGCATGGAAATTCTGCATCTGTGATGAAGCAGGAGGAATTCTGGCACTGAATCATGCCCCACAGGACAGCAATTCTGCTTGGCAGCTTGGCCAGAGAGAATTTTAAAGTGGGATCTTTTGTCAGGACATACTTAAGAGAAAAGCCATCTTAGAGGAGGTAATGCAAGTGGTAAAACTCTACCAGGTTCAATAAACTATGTTGACAGAGACATTGATCTCAGCACTAAAATGAAAAGAAGATTAATCTAGCTTTGGTGATGCTAATGCACTGGGGAATCAATTAGTACAAAGGGACTGCAGAAATCCCTAAAAACTCTCACTACACAGAATTCTAGTCAGAAGGTTCTTTTCTAAAAGACCAAAACACCCAGGAAACCAGCAGCTCTTAAACAGAGAGAGGTACACAGACAGAGGTCAGCCAGAGAAAGAAATACTACTTTTTCTCTTAGCTTTGAAGGGTTTTACCCTTGAACAGAGCTGGTCAGCAATACCAAACGACATCTGTAAGAGGAAGGGTAGCTAAGCACAGGACAGGCCTCAAGGACACACAGTTTTATAACCATCATCTTAAACAGGATATCTTAAATCCAATTTAAACTCAGGCATCTTGAGTAATTTATCTGAAACATCTATACAAAGTGCTTTTTTGGCCTATGCTCCTTTCACAGTCAGGAGAGAAGATGATTCAGCTCACCTGTTATTCATGTGCAGACTCAGGTGATGGTTGAGGGAGTCGCAACAGAGAAAGGACTTAAGCCTTGCCAGTCGGGACAGGGCTGTTTCCTTGTCTTACATTCTTCAAAATGCATGATAATAACTCTTGGTGCTACCATACTTAGATTTTTTTCTATTTGATTTTGAAGATGCTTTTTTCCTGCCTGAGACTAGATAATCATCATTTTTTAATATTTAATTTTCAGCCAGCGGTAGGGCAGGAGGTGGAAGTCCTCGGACAGCATTTCCACAGAGTGGATAAGCTGTCCTTTCCCTGCTCCCTTCAGGGAGAGCAGGAGAGTGGCAGGGCCCAAAGCCTGGCTTCCCCTCCATCCCCTCCACCCTGCCACTGACCCCCCAAGGTCACCAATGACATAAAAAACCTAATTTTCAGAACTGCCTGACACCTGCAAGTCTCCAGCAGGAGCTGCCAGCGCTCCTCGCCCTGGCAGGTCAAACATGAGGCCTGCAGCAGTGGTCAGCTCCAGCCATGTGTGGCCAAGCTCAGGTCTGGTGGGGTCAGCACTGTGGTGTGCCAGGCAAAACCCTGAGTACCCTTCCTGCTTTCACAAGGAGAAAAAAGAGACGACACAGGGTCCCAAGGCAAGCCCTGAAAATGCCTGTGGAGCAGCGGCGCAGCCCTGCCTGGTGATGGGACACCCTGAGAATGGCTCTCGCCAGCCCAGCTCAGTCCTTCTGGGCCGGCCTCAGCAAGGCCCCTCAGAGGTGCCATAAACCCCCGCTCTCACTGCCCTTCCACCCACCTGCTGCCAGGTAAGGGCCCCGGGCTGAGCTTCTGCACCTCAGGCACTGCCACCGCGGGTGGCCATGGGCTCTCCAGGCCAAGCCGAGCCACCCAGGGCTATGCAGGACCCTCCCCGTGCCACGGGTGCCCCTCGCAGGCCGCTGTGGGGTCCCTCATGGCACATGGAGCGGCTCCGAGCAGCCGTCGGCCATCAGCGCCGAGGCAGAGTACCTTACTTAACCCTGCTGAGGGAAACACCAGCTCTTTCCCCTCTCAGCATTTGTTTTCAGTGGCTAATCCAGGAAACACACGTCCTTTCTATTTACTTAGAAAAGAATGAATAACAACCACGTTTCTCCCCGGCTCCTTCCCCCTCTCCAGCCCTCTCCTCTCTCCCCTCCCCACCTTGCTATTAAATGGCAGCCTCTGTGCTGCAGACATCGCCGGGCTGCTGGAGCACTTAAGCAGCGCCCTGTGTGCTGCAGCCATTTACTACGTGCGATTGTTTCTGCGAGACCTAATAATTCTACCATTGTTATTACAACACTGTGCACTAATACAAATGAGCTTGTAAATAGGGGTCCAACTAAAATAAAACCATTATAATCACAGCCCAGGCTGTAAATCACAGACTAGTGTATTCTGCTGTGGTTTGACCCAGAGCCAGGCAATAGTCAAATAATCAAACTGCAGATGTTGGGATAGCAAATCTGCTTAAATTTAAACAGTGGCAAAGATCCAAACAACAGAGGGGGAGAAAAGAGTCCTTTGCACAATGTAGGAATTCCCCCCGCACCTCCCTTCTTGTTAACTGGGTCTATAAAGTAACCAGACATGTTACCCGGTAATAGCGCTGCTCTTCGGCAGCCAGCACCAGCTCACAGGAGCGATGCCCTGCAATGCATCTGCAGTGACTGATATAATTAGCACTATCTGCCAGGCTCGCAGGGACATCCCTCCTGACAGTCCCATGGCCACTGCCAATGGTGAGATCAAGCCCTCCAAGCCTTCCCAGGGGAGAAGCCCAGGGGTATCCAATAATGTTCTGTACCATGAACTGCGTTAGAGTTACCCCAGAAACCAACAATGCAGAGTCATAGATGGACTCCATCTAATTTAATGAGATTCTTGGTATGAGTAAATCCTCTCCCTTCTCTGTCTCACTCTCAGATGTCCCTATTTCCCCACAGTAAAACCCAGGACACAAGCTGCAACCTGGACTCTTGCTCAGGGGAGTTCATGCTGGGCCAAGGGCTCGTGTCCCTACCTCAAAGCATCCTTGGCCAGGGCACACAGAGAGACCTGCCTAGAAGTGGCACGCTGAAGGTCATTTCACTGAGCAAAGCACCATGCAGGGGGCAGCAGGGACACTGCTGCAAATGTGGGGCAGCTGGGAGGAGGATCCACATGAAGCTGTCATGCTCTGCCAGCTGCTCCTATGGCTGTGGGAGGTGCAGTGTGGCTGCCTTTCCTTCAAGCCAGAAAGCAGGATCTGTGCCGGTAGTGCTCACAAGTGGTGTGTTTTTGTCTGGAGAATACAAGAGCCTTGGCTGTTGCCCCATGACATTTGAAATGATGCTATAAGCTTCTTTAAGAAAAGTCCACAGTCATTTGTTTCTCTGACAGCCCAAGGCAAACAAGTTGGATGGGTCCTGTTGCTCACCACGTTGTCACATGTGGTCACAGGAGGACTGTTAAATGTGAGAACCTCCTTGATGTAACTTTAACTTACAAGGAAGGAATTTTTTATGCTTTTTTTTTTTTTCAATGTAATATTTTAGCCACTGCCAGCAAGTCATGAGAACAATCAATCACACAAACAGATGCCGTGTAAATACTGCTTTCAAGCAAGTAGCTCAAAAAATCATTGAGGGAATGAAGTAGTGATCTCTCCAGGGGAAAATTAGCGAAATGAGCTCGCCAGTCTTGGATGAAGGCTGGACAGGATACAAACCAGCCATCCTCGTGAATCTGCTTCTGCTCTGTGGCACTGACACAGCAGCTGTGAATATTAATATTATTTCCCTAAAACCTTGTGACTGAATTCCACTAGCAGAACAATTTGCCCTTCCTGCTCAGGAAATATTTGCTGTTAAAATGACTTGAAGGCAACATGAACCAAGCTGGAGAGACCCCAGAAGGAGATTTTGGTTATAAAAAACTCATTCACTTATTTGGAACATTTTCCTTAGAAATTGAGAAACCAACTTGGATGAAAGTTCTCTTTCCTCCATTTTCCCTCTATTATTGGCTCTTTTTAAGGGATAGTCTATCTCCTGAAGGTGGCAAACCTTTTTTGGCCTCAGTCTCCTCCTGGAAGCAATACAATGTTAGAAAAATGTGCCACTCCAAGAACATACTGCAAAATTAACACCTTGGCGTGCACTCCTTGAAAAGTCATTCTGCTGCATCCAAATTTTCACAGGTTTTCCTGCTCCATTTGTCAAGGGCACCATTTTTAAAAAGTGCTATTTTTTTAGCCTTTGATTTACAGTAAGCCCATTGCTCAGAGGAAGCCTGCAGAAAGAGACCGGTTTCCTTTGATGCATTCCTAAGTGTCTTAGTGAGAGGAATTGTTCTGGTGTGTGAATCAAATCTGCTTCCTCTGCCTGTCAGAAAAACAGTGCAGCCTTGTACTGCTGATATATGCCACACTGCATGGGATGTAGTTGATCTCCTCTGCTGCTGCTGCTGCTCCGCAGAGATCTGTTTCACAATGTGAGCAGTAACCAGATTAAAATCAATGCTGGAGGTTGTTGTGAACATTAAGCATTAAATAAACTCCAGCATTGTACCATAATTCCTCATGAATGATTAGATCATCCTGCTGGGAGTGCTACCATTATATATAAGGCAAATGTCACTGGGTGCCTCATAAATTTAGTATACAAGTACTAAACATATTAGGTCTGATTTGCTGCTGCCTAGCTTCAGTTTATTCTAGTATGAGGCAGAGGAGTTACACCGACATAAATGTGCAGTGAAACACTGGTTCTCTTCTCATTTTAAGGGATCAGCTGTTTCCACTGACTTTCATAAGACTGATGCTAAGTAGATTCACAGTTGCTCCGCTCCAGCTATGTTAAGTCTCAGTTGTGGTAGATCATGCAGGGGAGCCAGTCCTGGGGAAAAATATAGGCTGGTATTTCTGGCATAGAAATGCAACCCCTAATAGTGAAGGCAGGTCTAGATTCCAAAGAAATAATGTGTTCTGGAGCTGGATTGACAAAATCAAATTAGCTGATTTAGGAGAAAAAAACAGACTCAAGGCAGGTTGGCTTTTGACACAGGATAGCTGCTCAAGTGCAAGTCCACCACGGAGCTTATGTTGAACAGGAGCTACATGCATGATCCAAAACCCAGATTGTCTCCAATTCCCTTGCACTTCAATGAGAGCACTCCTGTCATCTGCACTGAAACTTTCCTGGGGACAGGGAAGGTTGGCACGACACCATTTTGGTGTGTTCCGCTGCTCCCATTCCAAATACAGTGACTTTCTAATGATGTTTCAATTTTTCCATAAAAAGAGTAATTTCCCTCCAAGAGAATTTCCCTCCATCTACTGTTTGTCAGGGAAGAAATAAAAGTCTCGTGCCTCAAAAACATTGTTGGAAAAATCTTTAAAATCATATGCTGTTGACAACAGCAGCAATAACGGAGAGAATGTGGCCTATGAAACTCCCTGATCCCTGACTTTCTCACTGAAGGATTATTCCCTGCAATCCCTCTCAGTGCATTTTGTCCAAGGTATTTTTTTTAATGAGGTGTTGACTAATTCCCTCAGGAAATTTTTCTGCAGTCTGACAGGTTTCATTGTTAGCATTCTACCCAGAGTAAATTTTGCTCTACCAGACTTTGTCTCAAACTATTTCCCTCTTTCCTTGGTGTATTATGCATCTTTTAAATATTTGTAGGCAGTTATCATATCCCCTTTTTTAGCTGTCTGTCAGCCAAGTTAAACATAATTAGCTTTTTTAATCTTCCTCCATAAATCCAGCTTGCTTTCTTGAAATCCAGTCCCCTTCTCCTACTTACGTGTCTTTTTGGTATGATGAAGCTACATATTTTGTGGTTACTTTTCACACGCTATCGCTGATACCAGTAGGAAGAGACATCAGAAAATCAGACAGTAGATCAGGGATAGTTTCTAGTCTAGGTCAATATTTTGCATTTTGTGACAAAGACTTAACTTCACTGTCAAATAATTGAGGGTTTCCTTTGAATTTTTATATCCGTTAATATTCACAAAATTCAAATCCTGTAGAGTACTTTCAAAGCTAATTGCTATAAGAGATTAATTAGTTTTGTGCACATTCTATGGGCAGACTTGGAACAGTAAAACACTGCTGGAAAATTAATTTACCTGTCATGACAATGTGTTAACTGATGTGGAAAAAATTACTTTTTTCTTTTCCAGAAACAATTAGAAAATATTATCCAAGAATGCTTTGGGTGTTTTTTTGTTTGTTTGGCAGTAGTGAAACAAGTGTTCCAATGTCCGAGCACACATTCCCTGAGCATTTGCTACAGGATGCCAAAATCCCGTTTTTCAAATCTATGTAAACAACAGGGAGGCATTTCCCATCATATGCATCCCACAGGACTGGATGGAAGCTTAACCAGAGCATTGTTTTGCACTTACTGATTCTGGACACAGGCAGTATCTATTTACTCATTCAGTCATTATTTATATATATTTTATATATTATATATATGTATGTATGTAACATTTGGGAAGAAAGAGGGGATTAAGTGCACACAGCAAACATGAATTAAGTGTTCATATTATCCAACCATTTTTAAATTTCTCCTTGAGATCAAAAGACTTCAGGGACTTAATAGCACTTTAATTTCAGCTAGGCTCCAGAGGTACACTATAAAAATGCTGAAGAAATTCCTCCATATGGAGATTTTAAAGATGAACTGCCTCCAGGTCTTGGTTTGCTCATTTCTCAAGGTGACTTTGAAAATCTCAGCTTCATGTATTAGTTATAAATGACTGAAACAATTTCCCAAGGAATGTGATTGATTCTTCATCCACTGGAATGCTTGTACCAAGGCTGGCTATTTTTTAAAAGATAAGCTGTAATTTAAACAGACACAAGTAATATCTGGTAAATCTGTACAACTTCTGTTTAACAAAATGAGCAGATTAGAAGATAATCCTTTGTCTGCCCTTAAGCATACACTAACACCTCCTTCCTTCGTTGTATGCATGCAGATTTGTAGATTTGCACTTAGTCTCCCTCAAATACCATAGCTATGACAAAAAGTGTAAAGAGGCATCCTACTTGTCAAAATGCCTTCAGGGAAATTAGTAACTGAAGCAGGAAAATCCCTGCTGGAAGAAAATCCCCTGAAGCAGGGATAGAAGCATGCTCAAGTGTAGACCTCCTTCAATATTAATATCCTTCCTGAGGGCAGACGTCTTTGTTCTTCAGGCCTCATGTGTACAAATTCTCAAGTCTCCTCTAAATAAAATTGCAGAACGACTGATCCGTGTGGCTGCTTGAAGTCTTTGATATTTTGAAATTTATATTAAGTGCTCTAATTATAAATTGAAGATAAGCTGGAAAAAAAAAATTCTTTCTTTCAGTGTCCTATAAAGAGTTTTCACAACTTTTCCTATGAAAATATGCCTGTACTCAAAATCACTGAGACAGTGATTGTGTTATGTAGGTCTCTAGTTTCTCTGGTTAACTCACAGTAAATTCATAAGGAATTCAAGTGTGGAAAAGCTGAGAGAAAGATTCAAGTCCAAGTAAATGAAAATTAAAAGAGAGGGAGCTGCTTTTGTTTTAACAATAGCTCAGAATTTCCTGAACTGCAGATTTTGCTCACTGACAGAAGCCAAAATCCTTGCTGATTTTCATTTCTTTCGCTGATGATGGTACTTTTGCAAGACCTCTCCATAGTCATCATGAAAGTGGAACAAAAGGCCTGAAAGCCACCATGAGACATTTGACATGAGTAATCATGACATCAGTGATCAGAGTTGTGCTCAGTGAAGGACTGTGGGATAAATGCACATAAAAATTGCATAGCTGTGTACGTGCTGTACTCCCACAAGGAGTTTGCAACCTGCAGTGTGCCCCACACAGACAGCAGTGATCAAACAACATAGGAGATGCAGCCTGTAGCCTGATTTTTTAGTTCTTATTTTTAAAATATAAATAACATTACTGGTTTTTGCATACAGAAAAAAAGCTGGATGAGCGGCCAGGAGCAAACGCTTGGCTGAGTGAAGTCCACCTGATTGCAGCAGGCGGGGCAGAGCCTGCAAACGCCACAGGTTAGTGCAGGTCTGAGGCACCCAAAGTGACTCTCCCTTCTTGCTCAGCAAACAAGAGAGATTTTGTTCAGCCTAACAGGGATTCCCAGCACAGAAACCAGCTCCTCCAATCCCCCCAGCTGCTCCTTCCTTCCTGAGCTTGGTTATCTACTTTTAAAGCAAATTGCCTGCCCCTGCAGAAGGTGTGAATTAGCCTTGTCTAAGGGAAGCCAGTGAGAAGGAACTATGGGGTGGGGTGTTCACTTAAGAATCTGTCTCTGATGTTGTCTCTGCAAATCCACAAATCAAATTAGCTTGAACAAACTGGAGGAAAACACATGGTCCAGGCACCCTAGCCCTTGAGTAGCAATGAGCAGCAGCAGGCCATGCTCCAAGGGGCAAAAAACAAAACAGTGGTGGAAGTGAGGTATAAAAACACCCTTCAGGGGATCCCTGAAGTCATTCAGCTCAGGGTGTGTGTGGTGCAGAGGGTATTTGCGAGGGACAATCCTGGAGGTTTCCTGGGTGTGATGGCACTTTTGGAGCAAGGTGTGGGCTTGCAGTGGAGGCTGCTGCTGATGTGCCCAGCCTATGCCAGTGCTAGGAAGTGCTACATGGCCCATGGGGTGTCAGGGAAACCCAGTACAGAAAGACGTGAGGAAAGACTCCTTAAAATATCCATTTGCTTTGAGCTATGACTTTGCATCTTCTTTCCTTCAAAGACTGTTCACTTTCCTCTGGCACTTAAAAAGAAACCAAGCAGGTTAAAGGTCAGCTTTATTATTTTTGTTGGGTTTTTAAAGAAGTTTAAACCATAGCCTAAGGAGCCTACCTATGCCATTTGGGAAAGAAAAATCAGCACATAAAGCCAGTGATTTTAGATGTCCACTACAGCAGGGATGATTTTATGCGCTACAAAATCAAATATGACAATGACTCTGGAGGTACTGGAACAACCTCTTCAGTTTTTCTCTCCATCACTAAGCTTGCTGATTTAATTCCTTCTGAATCCATAATTACATAAAAGAAGATCAAGGTTATCATTATTATCTTGCCAAAATGTTCATTCCTTATGCAATAACTCCTGTAATTATTCTACCAGAAATGGGGAAATACTCTTCTGGGTATAGGGTAGGCTTATGAGGGTCTATCTGTAGAAAAAGAAAAATAACATCTCTAGGGGTTTTGCCAGAAACTTGAACAAGAGTAGAGCTAGGCTTATGCTGACTGCTTTTGAAAATTCCAACTTTAATTTGTTAATGACCATTTGTATGATGGACTACTGCAAGCCATTTATCTGCAGGAATAAATACTCTAAATAGAAGAAGAAAACAGGACATAGCCAGGCAAGCTGTGGTTTGTACCAAAGCTTCATATTTGCAGAAAGACAGATATATAATATTGCTCAGTTTTTTCCGGAAAACCACTACTGAAGCATTTTTGCCAACCTCTTTGAGTTAATGTCAAAAAATAATACTGAAAACTGACCTTTGGGGATTTTCCTGGGTAGCATTTCACTGTCAGATAGAAAGCCATGGCCCTGAGTCAGCAAGCAACAGGCAGGCCTACCTTTAAATATGTGAAAGTTATTTATAGGAGTAATTTCGTGAATCAAGGCTCATACGAGAGAGATAAGGGGGAAGATTTCATAAAAACAACTAAACTACAGGAAATCCTGTCAGAGTTACATTTGAAATGTCATATTTCAAATGGGTCCTCTCCCTACCATCCCTTTAAAATTAATTCATTAGTTGTAGCAAAACTCTTCTTAATAAAAGTAGTGGTGCTTTGCTGGAAGATGGACTTAACATGGTTGCTTACCAGCCTGCTGGTAGATTTACTTTATGGTGGAGTACGAAATCCAAGCAAAGCCTCCAGGTATTAATAGAGAACAGATTAATGGAGATTGTTCCTCTGCTAACAACTAGCTGATCTAATTTCCTGAATGCTGACAGGCACCACTCAAAGAAGCAACCATCAAGACCTGCAAGGCAGACTGAGCGCCTACATTTGCTGTGTCCTCATAGGAACCACTCATTCTCTAAAAATCAAACCTCCCCAGGGTGCCTCAAGTGGGACACTCAGGATCTGTGATAGCTAAAGCTTTTATAGAACCTCTAGCCTGCACCTACAATGAAATAGTCCAGCACAAAAATAGATATTTCTAACAAAACCTTGCCTGTTCTGATGAAAGACAGTATTTGTAGTCACTGGTAAGAAGACCACATTTGGTTATTTTTTCTAGTTCTTCTTCACCCCTCGAAGCAAGCTGAAATGACCTTCCAACAACAGTTTATTTCTTCTTGGCTTGCTCTGAACAAAGGCTTTCTATTCACATGCATGTGAAGGAGAGTATGGGTGCTTTAGTGGTGAAAACCCAAATCTCTCCTTTGAGATTTGCAGGCTTTCTACTGTCCTCTCAAAAACCAGTCAACCAAGTGTTAGTGTGTGGTGAGAAGTGTATATAGCAGAGTAGGGGACTAAACTAATCTACAGCCTTCTGATGCTTCCAACACACTCCCATTTAGCGGGCAGTTAGTCAGTATGGTCTCACAGTATTTCTGGGAATTTGGCACTAGACCCGGAATGTTCAGGCAGGACCGTGCTTTGACTGGTCAAAAGTGATGTCGTTTTTATTCCATTCCTCAAACTGACTTGAGCTTCTATAACTGGAGGACCTTGTTTCAGCTTTTGACCGAGGCTTCTTCAGAAGAAAAGGTTTAAAGGGAGAAGGCAGATAAACAGATAATGCAGGAATTCCTGTCTCAGTAGTACCAGCTTTGCCAGAAGAAAAGCAAGATAACTTTGTGGTGGAACAGTACAGTTTTTATTAAGGTTTAGTGAGTGTGTTGACAAAAAAGGCTTTTCTGCTGTTTGAAGCAATCAGGTCTGCTTGTAACACGTGTATTTTCTCAAGTATTTTTAGAGATGCCCTCTGTGGCAAGGGTGCTTTTGCAGGTGTTGGGGAGCGTGCTGATGTCAGAGGGGAAAATATGCAAATCTTCCTTTGTTTGCATGGCAGAACTTTAACAAAAGCTGTCCCTGGCAGCCCTATTAAAGCACATTAAGGGCTCTGGTCCGTCTCTCACGCTAAAGTTGTCTTTGTCCCAGGGCTCCCGGGTGGGGCTCTAAGGGCTCTCCCTCAGCATGTCAGCCAGCAGGGTCCCCATTCTCTGTGCAACTGCGCTCCTGCTGCAAATGGTGACAAGGGACAAATCTGCATCTCTTGTGAGCAAACCTAGCTACTTGTACTTGCCCTGGGAAAAGGAATGAGGGAAACTCCAGTAAATCTGCTCCAATTTCAGCATGAAACAGTAAGAGGAAATTAATTTATTCACTCATATCCAGTGCAAGAGAAGATTGTCCCTCTATTCTCTCACCAAGATGAAATGTTCCCCCTACTCTGCCACATTTTCTGTAATCATCAATAGTTTTGTTTGTTCCAGAGTTATCTACCTAAGTCATTGCTAGATCATGATAATAATTTGGAACTTTTAAGAAAACAACATTCTAGCTCTAGTAAAAAAGCAACTGCAGTTATTTCTTCATGGACCAGGTGATGTTGTTCATGTGCTACTTCTCTGGGCTTTTTTTTTTCTTCCCTATTAATGTCAAAACGGCAATTTCCATGCCTACCCAGACTAGTCTGGTGGGATACCCTGGGATAAGACCACATTAGAAACTTAACCAAAGCATCCTTTCCCTTAGGAAAGGACAGATTTATTGAACTGTAACACTCAAGTTCTGGGCTGTTGAAAGCTTTGCAAGTGTCTTGTTTTTCTAAGGGGCTGAAGCTTCCTGTCTTCTATGCAGTCCTTGCAGTCATACGCTCCTGAGAAATTAAAAACATTTTGATTTCCTAAAAAACCACCACTAATGATAAAATTCCTATTTAGCTGCAGAATTGTTCAATTTCCCCAAAATTTTACAATGCCCTAGTGTGTCAGTGTTTTGAAAGACTCCAGACAGCTCAAGATTTCAAAGAAAGGCTCAAGATTTCAGAGTATCTCTATTTTGAAATGTCCAGCCTGAGGTCCAGTAAGACTTATCCATGTAAACACACAGGACCACAGCCCAGGCTGAGGTCACAGAGAGCAGATGGTGGCCATTGGTTTCAAAAATTGAGGTGTGAGTAGCTGAAATTGGCTTCTCAGAAACAGGAATCTCTAACACTATTTTTGAAAATTCAGAATTCCTCATATGGAGAGATCAAATGGTGAGCATGTGGGGCTGGAAGCCATTCCCACTCAATCCAGTCACAGTTTCACATTGATAGGAATTTGGTTTTTAAGGCTGGATGCTTGTCCAGGTTGGGTCACCATCAGTTTGCACCACCTGGAGATGTAATACTTGACTGTTATCCATTGCCTCTTTCCACTTGAACACAATTTTGTCCTGGGAGTGCAGGGGGCTTAACTACCTTGGTGTTTCTAAGGGCTGGAGCTAACTGAACATTTCTTGTGGCACTGAGTTGTATGGGAATTTAGCAAAGATCTCTTCTCAGGCAGCAGATCCCTTGTCTCAAGAAATCTTCCGATTAAATCATCAAGCTGTGGGACGTGCAGCTAAAGAGAACAACAGAGTTTGAAGAAACATTTAAAGAAATATTTTTGACAATTCCCAGTGCAGCTGGGATGATGATACATGCTATGGTCCTAGCAATCTTGCCTGGCAGGCGAGGACTAGGGCTTTATATGTAAATACAAATATATATTTACATATTTTCTAACATCTGTTATGAATTTGTTTTCCCTTTGGTTCTATTTAAAGTATGTCTTGTCCTATTATCTCTGAGGCTGAAATTTGGAAGGGTTTCTTAATAAACTCAATGTACTGCAGAGCCACAAGAAAAATTCTCCCTCCTCCACAGCTTTTCAGACAGTCCTTCTACAGTTATTCCTTCCTCGTATTTCTAAATGCATTAGCATCTCCCCAGCCTATGAAAGGAGCACAGTTTTCTTAGTGGATTCCTGCTGGGAAGGGTATAATCTCACCACCAACTTCCAGGGATTTATATTGGGTCAGTCTAACCCATGCTGTCCTGGCAGCCCAGCTTTGTAATTGTCCCACTGCTTGGTGCCTCTTTCAGAGAGCTCTCTGTGGTTAGCTCAGGGTCCCATCCACGGGTTCTGCACCCTGGAAGAACAGCTGCCTGCTGCAAAGGACCAGTGCTGGAGCCACCACTGCAGAGATGGATCCCAACAGCCTCCGAGGCCAAGCGATGCCACAGCCAGGGTTAGAGCTGCAAAAGGACCTCGGGAGCAAAGTTCAACCCACTGTCCTGATAGGAGATTTATGCAGTCTATGGAGCAAAGCTAAACAGGGCAGCAAGCAGGATTTGGACTACGTGAGACAGAGACACGCTTTATTTGTGTTGAGTAAATAGGATAAAGTGAAAGGGGAAAGGGCAAAAAAAGAAAATGTCAAGGCAGGTTGACGCCAACATTCCCACAAGGTCTCTGACAGCAAGGGCTTCAGTGCATGGTGCTCACTGTGAGACAGATGGGGCATGGATTTTCAGAGGTGCACAGTGTCAAAAAAACCTGAATTCACACTGGCAGTGAAGATGCTTTGCTGAATGAAGTTGGGTGATGTCCTGACCCAGAAGTGCACCATAGCCAGCACCCACAGCTGATTTCCTTATTTTGGTAGCAGTCACCAACCTAACTCCCTCATGGCCCTGAGCCTGGTGCAATACTCAGCATGAACTTGAGTTGGGATGAGGAGTCTTCTGGAGATTTGTAAAATTGTCTTGTAAAATGCTTTTCCAAGGACAATTAAGCATCAGTGCAAATAAATATAATTTCCTTAAAAGTTCAGGGCTTTGTAGGGCCAGATGACATGCAAATCAAAGGGTTTTCTGCACTGATAAAATTCCAGGAAATATGGGGCAGGGAATAAGGAATAGAGAGATAGCCAGAAACAAAATGCTCAGATCATCTATCCAAAAAAGTTGCTTCTCCAGCCAAATTACTCAGTCTTTTGTGAGAAAGATATCTTGGTTTGGCAAAGAGGAAAAAAACGGCTCCACCAGACAATAAATAAAGGCTCCAGTTGAATTCTAAATACCAATAATGCAGTGGAAACTCAGCTTGTTTTCTGCTGTGGTAAAACTTCCAGTTGAAACCCTGAAATGAGTAACCCTCGAACAGGTACAAGAGGCCTTGGGCTGATGCTAGCAAACATCGGAGTTTCTATTGGCTCAACAAAAGCATTCCTGCAGATTTGTCTCCAGAATCAGCTCATTAAAATGAGCTGTGAATCACTGAGATAAATGTCGAATCAAACTGATAAGCCTCTTATATATACCAAATTTACATGAGTATCAGACATCTCCCTTCATTAGGCTGGTTACTACTTACCCTGTAGCTATAACTGAGGCTCTGCTGTTACAAAGTTTTACTGCACATACTTATGTAGTCAGTAACAAATTTATCTGCAAATTCATTTGTCTGCAGTAACTAAAAATGCTCCTCTCTTGCTTCCTTGCTCCTTTCTTGCCCAAACCATAAAAACTCTACAATTTCTGAGAACCACTGGAATGCCTATGCAGTAAACACTGAAGACCAGGTCTGTCTATAGATTTACTATGTGACTTCAGCTAAGGCATATTGCTCTGCACTTATCATCTTCTGTAATAAATAGGAAAATTAAATCTCTGAGCTCCCACCCCACCCCAGAGCTGTGTACTCTCAGAGCTGTACAAACATGTACTACTCAGAGCTTGCCACAAATGTGCAGCATGCCCAGCCATCCAGAACTTTCTAAAAGTCATTATTTTAAAAATGAAACAAATAGTTTGCCCTCAGCTTCACTTTTTAACTAGTGTGTTAAGAAAAAAAAGTTGTTTCATAATTGCTATTACAGAAGAGACTTGCAGTATATTTTCCACCACCAGCACAATTAGACTTTACTCACCTCAGGTGCAAGAACAGGCGTGCTGACTTTGACTATACACCTCATAACTCCTGACTCAATTAGCACACAGCAGATAATCATTCCTTTTGTAATGTAACGCCTGCTTACCCTCACTGGCTTCTTCCCTTATTCCCACTGGGTTTTAAGTGGTTGTAATCTAGCAGCTACAGCCATGGATTCCTGTTTTAAACAGCTCAAGAGAGAGAAAATGAATTAGAACAATTAAAGCCTTTTTCTTTTTTCATAATATCCAAACCTTGGATCCTAATCCAACCTTCCTGTAATTTAAAAAAGCAGAATATACACCACAGGTATCTTGGCTGGCTGCATCAAGGGTGAAGCTTAATGGTGTCTTGCTCAGAGCCAATACAAAGACATTGCCAACCATTTCCTTTATTTTAACAAGTCCCCAGCACACACAGCATACCTAACACCCAGCTTCCCTTACGATGCCCACCTGTTTTCCAAGAAAAACAATCTAAAGCCGTCTGGTGATCATGGAGATTCCAAAAAAATGAAAACTGACTCCCCTTTTTCCCTTCTCACCAGCTGATTACAGTCTGTTCAAAGCCATCTGACCAAAATCAACATGCACTTTTCAGCAGTGAATAGCCATCAGTTTTTTGATCAAATTACTGCTCAAACCCCTTAAATTTTACCAATGAAAACACTGTCAATAAACTGTCCCTTTCCCAGATGGGGAGGAGAAAGGACCATGGCCATCTTTCTCTGAGCTACAAATGAGTTGTGCTGTGTCTGCTCAGCCAGCTCTGTCTCACCTACAGCACACCTGGCCCACAAACCTCATTTATCTTCAACAGAAAACCCCCAGCCAGCTGTTCTCCACCAAACTTTTCTAGAGCTGAGAGCTCTGTGTGCTTTGCAGTGCCAAATGCTTCACAGCAAGAGAGTCTCTGTGGCCACCCACATTATACTCAAATGCACAAATGAGCCAAGGAGGTTTGCATAAACAACTTGGTACAAAGTGCTGAGATGCTGCTGTATTTCTGCATGACAAGTTCATTACCATTTGGCATTGGCTCGTGCTGATGTACAGTGAAAAAGAAAAAGGGCAGAGAGAGACTCTTCACAGTTACATTAATTTCATTTTATTTAATAAAAAAAAACAGTATCAGATTAAAAATACAAACACTTCGGGTGATTATCCAGCGTTTTTCCCTGTGTGCCTCATAGAGCTCAAACCAACCAAGGATTGGGAGAAAAAAACAAAAAAACCCAAAAAATAACACCAAACAATTTTGGCCGGAGCTGTAAAATAATGTTGCACCAATTAAATTACACCAAATATATTATTATAACTTTGAAATGGCTTTCAGACCAATAAATAAAAAAAAAAAAGACAAATTCAAATAAAAAAGTTGACTTTGTATTACAAAAAAATTAAATAAGAATCACAACACTAATAGTAACAATGTGCAGTCAAGTTTGTTTTTTTTCTTCTCTTCTAGGAATGATAACATACCAGTAAACATGTAACATGCCAGTAACATGCCAGTNATTAATTTCATTTTATTTAATAAAAAAAAACAGTATCAGATTAAAAATACAAACACTTCGGGTGATTATCCAGCGTTTTTCCCTGTGTGCCTCATAGAGCTCAAACCAACCAAGGATTGGGAGAAAAAAACAAAAAAACCCAAAAAATAACACCAAACAATTTTGGCCGGAGCTGTAAAATAATGTTGCACCAATTAAATTACACCAAATATATTATTATAACTTTGAAATGGCTTTCAGACCAATAAATAAAAAAAAAAAAGACAAATTCAAATAAAAAAGTTGACTTTGTATTACAAAAAAATTAAATAAGAATCACAACACTAATAGTAACAATGTGCAGTCAAGTTTGTTTTTTTTCTTCTCTTCTAGGAATGATAACATACCAGTAAACATGTAACATGCCAGTAACATGCCAGTAAATCCCTACATAACATTTCCAGTTTGGCAGCAAGCAGTCACTCACTCATTCACATTTGTACACAAGGAAGCAGGCCTGGGCAAAAGCCTCGGAGTTAGGAGCCTTCAGAGTGCTCCTCACTTCCCTGCCACGGCTGGCTGAGCTCCCCTCCCTTCCTCCTGAAACCTCTATAAATCCACTCAAGGTTTAGTGCCAGATGTGCAGGGAAGGTGTGATGCTCCGACCTCACCAGGACAGCACTGACTCACACCAGCTGAGGAAGCAGCTCTTACACCCCAGGGCATGAGTTAAAAGCTGTGGCTGCAAGGCACATCCCCCCTTGTTTCAGAAAGGCCATAGAGACTACACTGAGTTGTTTTAAAATGCACCACAGCAAACCTGTTAATTCAACACACTGCAAAATGGGGTGCTGGTTTGGGATGGGGTAAAAGAGCACATGCAGGGCTTGTGAGAGAAGATGAGATGTCTGAATATCATACAGAGAGGTACACATCTGTATCTACACATCTGTAGAGAAGTGACCTGCAGTTGCCCTTCCTGAGCAAACGACAGTGAGCCACATTTCACTTGACCACCTGAGAGTAGTCTCTCAGAGATTTCATGGTATTGACACTGTTTATTTCAGAGTCAAATTTGGTCCAGTGTAAGTGAATAAGTAAAAAGTAAAGGTTCTCCACAGAGGCAGATTAACTGATTTAAGAAACTCATGTTGGTTCATCTTTATGCTAGGTAGCCCACTTAATTTTTAGGAGGAACTAGCAGACTTAAGTACCATGACACACTGAATAAGAGGAATCTGCAAGTGAAATAGCTCTCTGTCTCAGATGCCAATGATATATGGACTTATCCCCGATTCCCAAGGAATCCCCAGAGGAACGCTATTCGGTTTCTGCACCATCTCTAGGATTTGGGACACAGTGGGTCAAACTCTGCTTTCAGTTCCAGTTACAGGGCAGGAGCGAGACCAGAACTTGCCCCATGTCCCTCTGCTCTGGGTATGAGTGTGGATACAAGCTTTGCAGCTGTGGATCATTTGACATCATCAGCTGAAACCTGTGATTTAATCACACCAGTGCACCTCCAAGAAAGCCACGGGCTATGTGCTCATGGAAATGAGACTGAAATGGGCCTGAAGATTCCAGTTTGCCCAGGCCTGTCAAACACACAGTGCCTTTCTGACATAGGCTTACATTCAGGTAATCCAGTAGACCCATGTGGTACCTTTATGGGAGTTGAAGCCTTTGGTCTGGATAGCTGGCTATGTCTGAGAACACAAACACGTATCTTTTTTTTTTCAAACTGGTATCATTGCACACTCAGTACCAGCTACACTAGATAGAGGCAGGCCCACAACTTTATGCTAACTTATTAAATCTACCGTTATCATTTCATCACTCAATTCTTTCTGTTCCATTACCACCAAACTAGAAACATTTTCATCTGCAGAAAGGCATATTTCCACTAACTTTCTGACCTCTATCCATTTCCTACATTCTACAACCTTTTCCTTACCTAACATTCTGGTTGCAAACTACTGTCACCCTCAAATACTACAAGCTAGCAGCAAGGTGGCACCATTTGCTGACAGTGACTGAACTCTAGATTGGAGGGCCAGTTAACGCTTGAGACCCTTTGTCAGATCCATCTTTGTCTGGGCATTCATCTAGCTGGCCATTTTGGAAGAGTAACAGATTGAACATAGGGGTTGAAATGCCTTAAAATGTCATTTAGCTGCTGATAACATCCATTCCTTCCAGCTGTCATTATAATTTCTGTAGCTCTATTTTTGCTGGTAGTTGGAAACAATTTTAGAACTTTCTACTCACTGAAGAGCAATGGTTCTGGACACTGTGGGAGGTCCAGATATGAATACCTGCTCCATTGCTTGTCCACGAACACCTCATGAGGTTTTTCTGCGGTAAGTCTCTCAAATTATCTTAGAATATGTTCAGAACCTCTCAGGTCATTCTGGTGGAAGGGACCATACTGACCACCTAGCCTGGTGTCCTGCATAACGCAAGCCAAAGATTTCCACTGTGCAATCACTGTACTCAGACAAATAACTTCAGAGGGAGATAAAGCCTCTTGTTCTAAAAGGCATCCAAATCTGACTTGAAGAATTCAGCTCTTCTCTTAATAAAGCCTATCTAATATTAATTACAAACCTCTCAAAACATGTCCCTCACTTCCAGTTTTAATTCTGTCTAGCTTTGACTTCGAGCCATCAAATCTTGATGCTTTTGTCTGCTAGGTCCTGATGTGCTTTCATCACAGATACAAAGACCAAAGGTTTTTCTCTGGTCACGTAGGTAATATTTTGAGAACACAAAATTAGAGAAGTGTGAGATGGCTTTAGGGCAACTTTACTCAGAGTTCAGCTAAGTAGGTACAGTCAGCTACTCTGAATCAAAACCTACCATTGTCAGCAAATCAGTGACCTGGCTTACTCCATCATAAAGGTACACAGAATAACTCCCTTCCCTCCCTTTTCCATCTTCCCTCTACTAGTTGAGCTTGTTGCAGATCTCTAGGGCTTTCTTGTACACCTGAGTCACATCATCCATGTCTGTGAGAAGAGAAAAACTGCTGTCCCCCAGACGGTTGCGGTAACGCTTTAGATACTGTGGCCGTGGGCGGTTCTGAAGTCCTTCAAAGTCTTGGATCTGGAGGAAATTTTCAGCAGAGACACAGCTCCGAATTCTCTGCCTGTTTGGCCTGTTCTCTTGCAAATCCAGCAAATCAAATGAGTCACTGGACAAAATACTGTCATCACTAATTACGCTGGAAGGGCGACTGTAACTTCGAGGTAATGCGTCCCCAGGCAAGACCATTTGTTCCATGGCCTCCAGAGTCGGTGTGTCAGGGCTAATCAAAGGAGGTTCAGTGCTGTTGGTAGAATACTTGCTGTTATGTTTCAAGATGCCCTTACGCCTGCAGGAATGGATGTAAGACCCATTTCTGGATGGCTCTGTGACCCCTGGAGAAGTGTCACTGTTTACTGTCTCATCATTATTGTCCAAGAGTTCAGAAGATTCGCTTCTTTCTGGAGAGGAGTAATAGCCAGACTCCCTCTGCTGAGTCTTCTTTAAGATTCCTTTTTTTGGCATTAGTGAAGACTGCTTAGTGCCATATTTGCCAGCTACATCTCCCTCTACAACACTTTTAATGGCCATGCCGGTCCTACACAACTCTTGCTCCAGCTTAAAAGCAGAGGGTAACACTGGGCTGACAACTCCTTCAATGAAACCTGCACTGTGAGAGCGATGTTCACTGTTGC
>VZTT01013866.1:0-27305 GCA_013400855.1 Buphagus erythrorhynchus | reverse complement strand
ACGTGTGCTCTTCCGATCCATAATCCCAAAGAAAAAAGAAGAGTGCAGAGATCCAGCCCTCCACAGCTAGCAAATTCCACAAATTCCTCTTTTCTCTCAAGAATTCTCTGATTAGCTGGGAAGATAGTTTGGCGTGTAATGTGGAAAGAAAGGTCATCCTGCCTGCGGAAGCCTGATTCGTATACAATGTCCTAGAAAGGCTAGTTTTTGTTTTCAGCACTGCTGAGAACAACTGTGGCTGCTGCAGACAGTGTCCCTGTAGGAACAGGAGAGGGGAGGTCTGCTCCAATGCTGGATGCTAACAGCAAAACGTCCAAATATTGCATTGGATGGCCCTTCCGTAAAAGACTATTTTTGGAAACTACATATTTATGTGCCTTTAATCCACTAGTTGATCCAAGTTAGCTTCTGTCATCAGTGTTACACAGATGGCAGCTACCACATGTTACTTTCCATTTCCATTGCACATCAGCTCGAAATGAAGACAATCTCTCCAGTGTGAAGCACAGAAGGCAGTGCCTGCAGCCCCGGGGCTTTCAGAGGAGACTAAAAGAAGACACAGGGCATTTAGGTACTGGGCTACACAAGTACCTCCTTGGTTACTTTTTTAATTAAAGAAGGATGCTCAAGCATCAGCAGAAACTCTTTGGTGTTCCTCCCTCTGCTTGCTTGCCCATGGATGAGCACATCCTGCCACCCTTACATGCAGCTACCCGAGGAGGAAAGAAGTTCAAAGTGAAACAGGTTTGGCCACCTGGATATTACACTTATTTTATAGAGGAATATAGATAGGATATATGTAGGAAATTACTTTGGAAATTAAATCTCTGCATTATTTAACTTTATGCTACAGCTATAAACAGTAAAAGAAGAAGATAGGAAAAAAGGTCATTCTCATGCTTTCACTGGGGAGAAATGGCATGGAAATGACATCACTGACATCACTATCCAAAGTATACGTTTGTGTCTGAAGTTCCAAGGCCATTTCCTAATGAAGCACATGTGCTTTACTTGGTTTATTTTGAAACCCATTTGCTTATTTTCCAGCCATAATCAAAAGAACATTCAGACTGTTCTTGAAGGCACTTGAACCCTGTAAACCAGAACAGTTTTTTCCTAGCCCCAGAAGCAGCCAGCAAGTAATATCATTTGTACAATAAGCCCGATTGCACGAAATGCTCTGCTGTTTTCTAGCAGTGGGTAGATACTGCATTGGGAATCATGGCCTTTGTGTGACAGGACAGGGCTTCTCCTCCAAAGTATGCAAAGCTTCATTTACTGATTACTGGGAATCAGTGGTGTCTTCCCACAACCGCCAAACCTCTGAGCCTCTTGCCAGATGCTGTTGCTTAGTAGCTGTTACCATAACAATGGCTCTTCTAATACCTTGGGTAAAAATGTTATAAAACATGCAAATCCATTCTGAGAAGCTGAGAAAAAGAATCCTACCTTAATATTAAAATTGTCATCAAGAAGAATGTTTTCCAATTTTAGGTCCCTGTGGACAACACCGTTCTGAAACAAGGAAGAAAAAAATGGGGAAGAGCATGAGAAAATATTGGGAAAATGAAAGGTGAGCTGGCAGGGTGGTCTTTGCATCTACATTTCAGGGCTGATTTCACTGTCATAACACTCATGGCCCAGTGACTAGTGGCAGGCGCTGTATTAGTCACTTGGTGTGTGGTTAAGGGAAGAATGACTGGAATCTGTCCTCCCACAAAGACTCTAAAACAGCAGGGGGGTGGGGAGGCGGAGGGCTGAGGGGTGTCTTTTCGGAACTTAATTTCATCCTGGATCCTGCCCCCACTGTGTGAAAGCAGGATATTCTTCCCAGGCACCAGAAACCAGTATCTGTCAATGATGTTAGCCCCTACAAAAGACCTCATTCCCCCATGAGCAGCCACGTGGATCAGGGGAGTTATAATCCCCAAGGATTGTAAATGTTAGGGACGGAAGCAAACAGACTCTGTCTAGGTCAGAGCCTTCTTTACAGAAACTTGGGAAAATTAACTGCATCAGGAATGGCATTGCTGCTTTTCAGCACTATGCAGTGAGGACTTTGAGAAACCCCCTTTTTTTATTAGAATTCAATTAGAGACTTAAGTGTTTTAAGAATTCAAATTAAAATTATGTTAGCTGCTCATTGTTTTTAGCTTCACACAAGTTTTGGCTCTATTCAGCTGTTTCATAAACAGGGATAAAAGGTCCATGATGAACTGCTTGACTTGTCATTCCAAGTGGGTACCATGATGAATAGGGTCATTAACAAATGGTATCTTTCCCACTACATCTGGTAAATTTACTTTTACCTATCCAGAATGAGTATGTACTAAAACCATGTATGAACCTCATAGCTTTCTCTTGGTTTTTTCTTTCATATATCTCTTATTCTAAAGTTGTTTACTAGCATATTCAAATTGCAAACTAACATTTATTTGAATGCATTACCATTAATGCTGTAGAGGTTATATGGGATGCCTTCTCTAGCTGATACTGTAATTTTTGAGTTTTTAATGTCAGGAGAATTATTTTAAAGGCAAAAATGCAAGGTAGGTCTAAAGTAAGGGTGTGTCTGGTATCTGCCATAACACAGGAAAACATCATAAGTCCTTAAAAAAAGGCACTAGTTCCGTGTAGCAGTTTAAATGAAGATCTGTTGTATTGATAAAATCATATTCTCTGATACTTAATAATGAATGCTGTTGCCTCAGACATGCTTTGAAATACATGCCAGTCATCAGCCTTGAAACAGCATTTTTTACTATTAAATCCTTTGCTCACCTTGTGGCAGTAATGCACAGCAGAGACTATTTGTCGGAAGAAGTGTCTTGTCTCTCTTTCACTTAATCGCCGCCTCTCACTGATGTAATCGTACAACTCTCCTTTACTTGCATACTCCATGATGATCACAATCTTATCTTTATTTTCAAACACTGCACAGAAGAAAAGGAAAGAAAAAAACACCACAGTTGATTCAATAATTTGAAAATTGATGCTTCAAAGAGTAAAGAAGACTCAGGATGTCCGATTACATCCTCAACCACCACTGCAGGCTGGAAAGATGTAACAACAATCCCACCGCAAAAAGCAAGTTCCAAAGCTACTTTTTACCAGAGGAATATTACAACATCTCGGACCAAGAGAAGAAAGTTGAGCTTATCCTCTCTTTCATATGGCTACATGAACTTCTTTGCCTCAAATAATATGGGGTCACAATGTGGCAAAGTCAACTTTTCCTACTGAGGTGAGATGGACACTTGTGCCAGTAACACATGAATACCAGCTCCTGCTCCAGCATGGAATTTCTCATACAAGTAGCCTAGTTGATGCCAGAGGACAGATGCAAACAGGAGCCCTCATATCATCTGGAAAGGGTTCATAGAAGGCATAATAAATTTTTGTCTTTGGTGACTGATACAGGATTGCCATCTGGCTTACAATGCCTGTTGATTGGCTTTCACCTACCACCAAAATCCAACAAGTGAACTGATAGATGTGTCCTCCTCCATCCCAACTCTGTGTGACAGCATGGCAGGCAGGGGCACCTGAGCTTGCTGTGGCAGCAGCACCTCCAGAGCTGTACAGCTTTTGTCAGTGTGGCTCTGTACCCCCCTCATGCAACCAGCTCTTCCTCAAGCTTATCTCCTGCCTCTACCCATGTCCCACCACATGTCACAGATTGCATGCTGCATTCCTTTGCTGCTTGTGCGGAGCGGGCAGCAGTACACAGCGTCAGCGTAAGCAGAGCAAGGAAAATCCATCTCATACACGTCACAGCCCGACCCTTCTTTGGGGCTGAGAGTATGTCAGCTGCACCATGTGCTGTCAAGGACTTCACTGTGAGTGGCAGATATTTAATCTAGTAAAGCAGGCTGTTATAGTCTGGAATTGCTGTAATGTCCTGGCTGCTAAATAGTTCTCTTTTGTCTCCAAAAATCCATTGCAACCCACTGGAAAATTCCTACACCTGCCATAAGTAACCACTGTTATATGAAAACATGGTGATTTTCCTTTTCTTTTTATCTATGGCAGCACTGGTCACACTGGTAGCAAGGTGTATACAAATTAATGAGGTTAAAGGGTTTATTACAAACAGATGCTAGTTTTGACCAGCCGTAATGTAATGATGCCTTCCTATATCTCTTTATCAAAGTTCAGCCAGTAGTCTTTGGTGACTTAAAAAAAACAGAATTAAGCTTCACCTTTTGCAGTGAAATGCGAAGCTGCCTCTCTCAGCACACAGATATTTGCTTCTCTTAGGCTTTGTCTCATGTCCTCTCACACCTTGTCACTCAAATCTACAAGCCAAAGCCTCTGCAGCTAACTCTAACACCCCTGAACCCTAGCCAAACAGCTTTGATAAAAGGGAGAGCAAACAGCCAGATAAAATTGGCTGCTTACTTGTCTGCTGGCCTCACTGTACCCCGAAGCAGAGGCCTCTGCCAGCGATTACATCCTATGTGCATCCTCATTAGCAGTAAACTTCGGAAACTGGAAAAGCCGTCTCTGGATGGATTATACATACAGTATCCTCTCCAAGAATGACAGACTGATACTGTCTGGGAAAAACTGAACATGCCCCATGTCATACAGGGAAGTGCTGTGATGTGTTACCAATAAAACAGCAATACGCACATTCACTTCTCTAAGCTCACAAAGGCTTGTTAGGTACAGGCCTTGTTTAAGAAGGCAAAAATAAATCGTTTTACTAAGCTGAGACAAATCAATGAAAATGCTCTTATATAAGAGATCTGATTTAAAACAAACACATAAACCACACAAAAACACCACCACCAACAAAATTCCCCCAAAACCCCAGCTGATTCCATGAGTTGCATCATGCACATATAGGTGAAGTTGCCACATGGCACAAATGATCTGGATGCACTTTCATGGGAATACACATCCCAAGGACTTCCAACTGAGGACCACCCTCAGCTAAGAGGCACGTTTGCCCTTGACTCTTCTTGCTCAAAAGCTGATGCCCCATCAGGTGTTCAGTGCTGCTGATGACAATAATAGCAATAACATCCCTGCCACGATAGAGCATTCTTCCAGACTGTGTTTTTATGGAAGTTTTGCCTTCATTACTCAGTCCTCAGAGTTTTCTCAAATCATCCTTGATGTTCTGAAGTTTTAAATTCTAAAATCTAATTTCTTTGGAATCAAATTTGCCATATTAATACAAGTTCCTATCCAGATGTATTTTCCAACATTTCTACAGAAATGAGGTAGAAAGCATTTGGTTTGGAGGAATGTGTGCATTCAAAAGCACTTTCCATTTCAAATTTTCTCTTACACCCTCTAGGAAACTTAGATAATATCATCAAGCTGAATTTAGGAAAGCGTAAATCCCTTTTCCAAATTTCAAATTTTTGTCACAAAGCCACACTAGAATCAATGAGAACAGAATTGTTCCAGAAACTCATATTTGGCTTTCAGTTTACTGGCACATTCTTCTTCCTAAGGGAGAATTTTGAGAAGAAAACTATCCTTGAACTTAGGCAACATTACAGAAGCCTCCTCACCACCACCATAGCTGAACAATTAGAGAATTAAACAGCAATTTGTTTCTCTACCCAGGAGCAGAGGTGAATAGGGAGGTATTTTTTTACAGCTGTGTCATTTAGCATCAGAGCACCTCCACCATATCAGCTGAACCTCATGAGTGGGCATGCAGCTACTTCCTGCAGAGAGGGAACTGAACAGCAGACAGAAAAATCTAAAATGAGAGCTGAGGCTGAAGGAAGAGGAGCTTGGAAGGCACTGCGGTTTATGTATTTACACACACACAGCCTTGAAGAGGAATTCAGTGGTCAAGACTATCAGGCAAATGACAAAGGGGTATTCTGGCAAGTCTCACACCATCAGACAAGTACACCATGAATTTTCACAGTTCTCTTTAGGATGTCAGGCAGGTTTCACACAGGCACTTCTGAATTTCCCTCTGAGCACAGCATGTAGTTTTATAAACATATGCTCAAGAAAGCTTTGTGGCCAGTGGCTGGCGGAAGAGAGGAGAGCATTAATTAAAGGTTGGATTGACTTACTGCAAAGAATAATGAGGTAATAAATACACTGCCCTGTTAGCACCTGGGCTGTAACCTGTGGGCTGATGATGGACGGGTTGCCTCCATATAGCTTCTGGGACTGCTTGGTTCACTCTTTGTTTTTGCTGCAGATGATTTATTACCTGCCATCCTACTGCATATTCATTCTGAAACTCACCCCCAACTAGAATTGTGCCTGAACCCTGGCTGCACCTACTGCCAACAGAGAAGCATGGCTTTGGCAGGATGCTGAACCCCAGGAACCTCCCAAATCTTGCTACTTCTGGGACAACCATGTCATACAAGCCTGCTCCTCAGCCCTGAGCAAGGTCAAGGGAAGGAGGCCATGTAGGAGTAAGGTTGGACTGCTTTAATTTCTTTCAAACCATCAATACTCTGCAAATGGCTAGCCAATTTAGATAAGTGGAGAACTGCCAGTACCAACAACCAGACATGGATAGCAGGGGAGATGGCCTGTCACAATTAAGGATCAAGATAAGGGGGTTGCTTAGATACAAGGCACGAGCTTCACCTATTAGAGGGGACAGCAGTAGGAGAAATGCTTGCTACTGGCTGTGCATTTAATTTATTTCTGAGCCACTGTGTTTATTTTCACCACTCTGCAAGCTGAGTTACTCTGAGAGCTGCAACAAGACCTTATGTGGTGGGAGGGCTGCTGCACTGACTCAGCCATAGTGTCAAGTGCTGCTGCAGAGTAGTGCTTGCAACTCACTGCTACTCCTTAGCAGATAGAGCCTGCTGGTTGAAGGATTGAGTGTGGAGATGACTGCACTTTATGTGGCCACAGGGGAGGAAGCAGGGACAGCAGTGTGACAGCACATCAGGAACCAGAAGCAGGAACAGCATGAACCTCAAGGTGTGAGGAACAGCCTGATTACATCCTCAGGAAATGAGCAAAGGACTAGGACATTGGCCACAGCAACACGGAGAAACAGCATTTTCCAGGGTGCGACAAGCTTGTTTGGGCTTGGTCTGGTCACTCCAAAAGCCTTGGAAACCACCCAAGCAGCAAAGGGTGCTTAAGATACAGTGGTCAAAGATTTCTTACTCTTCTTTAAACCCCACCCTTAACTCTAATGTGTTTGTTTCTTTTTTAAAAGTGACAGAGAAAAAGTCTGTACCTCCAGGCTCATAATTGGAACCAAATCTGCTGACTTCAAAGTTCCTTGAAGAACATAAATGTGAAATTGGGAAAGAATTTCACTTCTTGCTATCAAAGACATATCTGAGACAAAGTATATTTTGTAACATGAACAACCTGTCCCTCTTTTGCAGGTCATTCTACTATAGTAATCGTTCTTGCATATAATCTCTCCACTTATTTATATTTAGAGGCTGTTAAATTATGATCTCAGCTTCTATCTACAGCCTTCCATTTTCCAAATAGAGCTGGTTGACCTCTTGCTCATCAGCACTCTTCTTTTCAACCCTACTGCCAAATTCTTCCCTCCAGCTACACCAAAGTCACCTCCTCTGAAGCTCATGGGACAAGTCTGACACCAAATGAACATACTCACTACATTCATTCACTGCTAAGATATGCTTCACCCTAAAATTGTTGAAAGCCCAGATGGGCACAGTTTTGCAAACATCAGTCAGAAAGATATAATGGTACCTTGTACACTTCTCTATTAGGACAGTTCACTTTGGACTGACTTACTACCAAAATCAAAAAAAAGCAGGAGGTTTTTGCCCTTCCTCCGAGCTCATAGAATACTACAGTCAGAGTAAGTGCTGAAGGGGGTGGATTCTTCCCTCCCCCAAGAACTACCTCGTTGTGGGCTGATTCTATTTGGTTTACATGTAACCCTGGGGTAAGGATTTTAGTTTGTTAGTTTAAGAGGGGCAGCCAATCTCTTTGCACTGGAACCATTTGAATTCTCCTCATGCCTTTGCTCTCTATCAGAGCAATCTCCTAAATTAGTTCCAGTATGTTGACATTCCTTCCATCTGGTGTCTTTCCATTCAGTGGTATTTTTATTACTCTCCTAACAGCCGCAGACAGAAGTACCTTTCCACTGCTACAAAACGCTCTTTTATTAAAGGTCAGCCAAATCAAAAGAACCAGCAAGTTTGTTTTTAATTTTGGAGATGCAGACTAGAATAACCTTTTCATTCAGAAAATTCATGTATGACCCAATTACCTCACTTGTGTAATAACACTTGAATTATTCTTCAAAAAGTCACGCGAGTACTGAAAACTATCTTTTACCTTAGAAATTCAGCCTGATTCAGCTTTGGTGTTTTTGACTGTTTTACAGCCCCTTGGCATGACTTTTATTTAGTTGGTTTTTTAGTAGTAATAGTATTTTATTACTGTTTTTAACAGAGCATATATAGCAGACATGAAAATATCCAAGTCCAATGAGAAAACCACTTATATGCATACACATAAATTTATGCATATGCTTAATTATAATTGAAGATATTAAGATATAAAGTATGTGTTTTAATGCTAAGCTTGTGTTAAATTGTTTTCCTGAATTATAGCCTTATTCAGCCAAATTGTATCTCCTTTTAAATTACAGGAATGTAGTTAAGATCCTGCAATAATCTTTTTAAATCAGACAGCATGCTATAATTTACTCCCCAGTGAGGAGATTAAATCAGAATGGGAACTATTATCCTTGGTGAGGTTGTTTCTCACAGAGCAACCTGCGTATCTGAGGATATGCAGATTGTGATGGTTTACTATTTAAAAGGAAGGAAAAATGACAGCTGCTAATTTGGCCATAATAACACGTTACACTAATTGTCTTTGTTTCAACAAAGAATACAAGAGCTAACTCCCCTTTATTTGAATTATGACTTAAACTGTTGAGGAACTTCAGAGAAGCAAATATTTACATTGCTATGGTAGGACTGTGTAAATGGGAAGATGCAAATAAATTTCATCGCTGTTGACAATAAGTTTGACATTTAAACTGGACCTGCCCGTGATCTCACACATTTGAGTTTATGTCATGTCCGGTGAAGTGCTGTTTAGGTGATCACCCTGAATGACAGGAAATTCATAAAGCTGGGGTATGGTAACTAAAGAGTTAAATTTGTTTATTCTTGTTTTATTACTATCTCCAGACACTTGAAATATCACTTGATGTCCTTGGATGTTATCAGCTGAAAACAATGAGAATAAAGCACTCAAAGGTCAAAAACCTACATAATTAAAGGAAATCAATTAGAAATGTGGTTAAACAGTATCACTGCTGAAGTACTTTCTCCAGGCCAAAAAAAAGAAGCATTTCACCTTTCCAACTTCCAACATTCTTGATCAAAGCCCAGCCATCCACGTGATGTTTGAAGGGACTTGCAGCTTTTTCATGTGTTTTGCACACAGAAGGGGTGGGGTCATTAAGCACCAAAGTTTGTTTTGATTATGTCCGAAAACCAGGAGATAGCAAAGGCTGGGATGGAGGCCGGGATTGCTCTGAAGTGTCACAGCCTGAGATAGGTGACTGTTGTGCCACCCTGGCCCCTGGCTGCTGCCCCACCCTGAGGTCCATATGCAGCTGGCACCAGGACACATTTGTCTGAGCTGGTGCTGCTGCAGGGATGCAGCTCCTCAGCAATGGCTCATGTCCACTCACCGTAACAGCAGCCACACAGGCAGATTTCTGACCATGCAGCTGCTTTTGCTGATGATATGGTTGGTGATTTGACTGACACAGCTCCCCACGCTGGAGACAGGCCTACATGTGAGTGTGAAACACCAAGTGTGTTTATGCTTTGTTGCATGAAGTCTGGCACAAAATGTGAGACTGAACATGTATTTGGCAAGTGCAGTGAGTATCCTGGAATACTATGCCACTGCTGTTACACACTGTCAGATTATCTCCCATTGCCTTTGGGGTTTGAAAGTAGAGCTGAACCAGTCTCCTGATTAAGCATGCAACCTAGCTCAAGCCATTGTGGACTGGCAGACACATGATGGAGAATCTCTCTGCTTTTACTTAAGAGTACCAAAAATGCAATCGAGAAACAAAAAGTAAGACATGCATCTTACTTGGGAGATCCATATTTTGTGCTGTGTTAATGCAAAAGGTGCAGCATTCTTATAAGCATCCTGGCCCCAATTCAGCAGAGCACTTCAGCACACAACTTTCCTTCAGTTACTCATTTACATTAACGCCATCATGTTCCACTGGCACCAAATCTTGATCGCAATGTTTAGTCATTCTCCAGGGAAGATCTTCAGTAAACTATTTCTACAAACATGTTAGCTAATAGTCTGTTCACTTTTAAGTGCATTTTGCAAAAGGGAAGACTTTTCTCTATGGTTATGCTGACCAAGGACAACTCTTTCAGCACAGAAACAGTCACACAGACAACTGTATTTCACACTACAAAGACTCAACAGCTTACTCCTAAATGTACCAAGTGTAACTTCACCCTCATGATTGGCCCAACATGTGTTTAAATGTTTGCAGAATGTTCCTTCCCTGGTTTAACTTTAGTAAAGTATTGCCAGATGAGGTAGATTTTGCACTCAAGCTACCCCTGGAAAAATATGTTAGCTCTCAAAGGTTTTATCATAAAATCCTGGAGTTTTCAAGGCAAAAAAGCAACAGGGCAAAGGAAGGGCGAGGGGCAGGGGAGAGACAGACAGATGAATGGACAGAGGCATTATTCTATAAATTAAAATTTATGTGCTGAAATCAGAACACTGCCAGCAAAGCCAGCTTTGCTTATCCAGTCCCTTTCAAGGAGTTTGAAGTCACTTAAAGGAGCACTTCCCTCACAGCCACACTCGACAGATTGCCAATTACAGCCCTGCTGAGAGGATGGAAATTCTTTAGTCACAACTGTATATCTGCCCTGGCAGAAATGAGCAAGGTACACGCCTTATGATTACGTTACAAAGAAGTATCTCTAAACTGGAAAGCTTGGTTTCCACACATCTGAATTTGTTTGGTATCAATAAAAAAGATAAGGTTATGTTTACATCAAGTAGACAAATTCAGAGGTTAATTGCTATTAGCGGGAAGGTCAAAAGGATACCTAAACAAGATCCTACTTAAGGAAAACACATGTTTGCAAATGCAGTACAAAGAGTTTTCAAAGATTATTACAGGGACATCCAGCATTGTCCATGCTACGTATATCTGTGCAACCTAGCACCTACAGAGAGAGCTGTCAGATGTGCAGTGGCAGTCTGGAAACCTACAGTAAAAATTTGTGACATAGGACTAAAATATCTCAAGGGTGGCTTCAGTTTTAAAGTTAAGCATCTGATCTAAGTTAGTCAGCTAGACTCCAACAGGAGCATCCAATATGTAATTTATCCCACTTATCTAAAAAGAAAAAGTCTCCCAGGAGGGAGCCAACCACCCTATGAAGATACTGAACTCTCTTGACTAGAGAGGGACACTAGACTTGTAGCATACACCAACGGCAGAAATGTTGGATTGCTTAATTTTGGTGAGATTAAGCCCATCTCTCAGGATTTACTGACTTCAACATTTTGTGTCAGGGGATAGATAGCAATATTATCACTCTTTATGCATCACTCAAGAGGAATAGCTATGTGTTTAAAATCCAACTTCCGAGAGGATACAAATACTTCAGTCCTTGATATAGTCCCTTAACTTCACAACAAGTACTCTTCAGCTTCAAGAGAAGCACACACTCAAGGACCCCTGAGGTCACACCCTCACCTCTGGGCACCCCCTGTGGGTGCAGCTGCACAACCACACATCTTCCCAGTGCTACCATATCTAAGTTACAGCATCAGCTGCTACAGGCCAAATACTGACTCTGACTGCTTGGAAAACGCACCAGAACCTGACATAGGTGCTCATCCTCCTCAGACAAGATGAATTCTCCATCATGGAGCTCAACTGGCTCTGCTGCAGAAATACTGCTCCTTCTGCTGCAGGGCCAGGGAAGGAAGTTTTGCTCTCACAGGACTTAGTGTCTGCTTCCTAAAAATGCTGTAATCTTTTTCACTTTTACAAATATTTGAACTCAGTAAAAACTATTTAAAGTAAGGATGAGAAGGGCAATTGGTCAAAGAACCACAGCATGCTTAATTTTTTTTCTTCCCGAGTTCCCATCCACATTTGAAGTAATTTTTGTTCCATTTGCAACCCACATGCTGACACAGCATCCCTCCCCTTTTCTGTTTCCAGATCCTTTTATGAGTTTATTCAATAAAAAGACAGATACTCATCTCTTTTCAAGTACAAGAACATGCTTTTGAATAACTCAATATGCGATAGTGTAACAGTACGCCAAGACAGCCCTTGTTTTAATCAGTCATATCAACTCCCAGAGCAGAGCTGCCATACACATCTCATCAGCTTCTGCATTTACCTCATGGCTATGGAAATGTGTAGGGCTACATTCAGGCTTCCTGTTCTTCACAGAGGAGAAGGGGTGATCCTCAGGGACAAGGCTTCCTGACCCAGGTCCCTCTGAACCTCTGGAATCTACATCCCAGGTCCAACAAGCAGCCTCCCTCCTTGTAGCAACAGACCTTTCTGCTGGTGTCTTTAGCACATACATGGCCTGACCCGCCCAGCTAGTACTGGGACATAAACAAACTGGCAAATCTTCCTAGCTGTGTCCCAGGAAGAAAGGGGGTAGAGGAGGAAGACAGGATAAGGAAACAGGAATGATAAGCCAGCCACCAGACTGACAGGAAAGTGTGCAGAGGTGGACAGGAAGCGGATGCTGGGATTCAGGGGGAAAAGCTGCAATGACAGCTAGCAACTTCAACTGGCAGGTAAGGGAGGACCAAAGTCCTAGAGCACATAAGAGCAGTCCTGTGCAGTCCAGGGAAAATAAAGCAAATGAGGAGTGTCTGTTTCTGTTCCCAGTCTAGGGGCTGGGAACAGAAACAGACATCAGGCTGGTTCATGAGTGAGGGTGAAATGAAACTGAACTGTGTAGTGGGAGCAAGGACATGAGGTGATACATGCAATCATCTCCCACCTGCAACTGGCACAGTGAACTCACACCAGAAGAAGCTGTTCCAAGCAAAGGTTTATGCATCTGTGAAACACTGGTAGCTCAGAGGGAAGGCAGTGCTCAAGGCAGTCTTGCTGGTAAGGGATGGGTTACACAAGGAGTAGGGGTTGGTTTGGTGCACGACCTCAAGAAACATGAACATCAGGTCTGCAAGAACATAACAGAGCAGTCAGGGAGGAAAATCACATTCACTAACCTTCATATATGGTGATGATATGAGGGTGGCTGAGGGATGACATGATCTCAATCTCCCGTCTGATGTGAACCATATCTTGTTCATCCTTAATTTTGTCCTTACGAATGGATTTTATTGCAACCTATAAATTCAGGAAATCAAGCATTATTCTTGGAACTGAACAGATGCATCTAATCCACTAAGAAGAGTTCAAAAAATAAATACAGATGTTAAATGTTGGCAGAACGTGGAATGACCAAAACAAACCTTTAAAATACAAACCTCCGTGCTCCTGCTCCCTCACTGTATAGCAGTAAGTACACTCTCATTACAGTAATGGGTGACATGAGTTTTTGGGCTCTTCAGGTCTTAGGACTTCACTGAGGGGGAACACAGCATCTTTTGGAAAGATCTCTGTGCTAGCCTAAGAATTCTCCTTGTGCAAATGGCAAAACTCTCCAAGAGATTTTGATGGGAAGCACATTTGCTAAGACAGGATTGTATCTGACAATTTCGAAAAAAAACTTTTTAGACAATTTCTCTGAAAAAACTTTGAGCTCTCTGATGGAAAGGAGGCAGGAAATCCATGGTGCTGATTATGTACTGATATCCATGTTAATACATAAAGGATCTCATTAACACATGTTAGTCTGTGGTTCTCTAAAACAGACAAACTGTTCAGGAGTTACGACTTATTAAAAAATCAGAAGAAATAAATCTTTGAAATTCATGTCTAAACTCGTCTTCATATAAACCCAAGGCTTCAGGTCCTACACAACACTTGTGAAATCACAGCAAAACCATATCCTTCCTGCGTCCTTCCTCAATCAGCAAGCTTTTTTACAAGCATACCATGTGACTGGGTATCTTTCCAAAAGGCAGGGTGGGAACAGAGGAAGTGATAGCTGAACTTGCAAAATAAATTCAAATTATAACAGTCCTTGTGAGTGTGTGTATGTGTGTTGCCTGTGAAAAAAGGGCTTATCTGAACACCCCCATAAATAATCATAGAGGTCATCTCATGCCCTATGAGAAATGCAGAAGGCAACAATGCAGAGAAGCGGGTGGGAGAGGGAAGGTGAGGGCATTGTGCATACTGAATGGCAGCATGGCCTTTATTATACTCAATATTTACCCTGCACTTTTTTTTTAAGCTAGAGTTCAGGGAATAAATATCAGCTAGCTTAAAATCAACAATACATCTTTGAAAAACATCAGTGACCTGCTGAGATGACCACCCTTTTATGGGTAAACCAAATTTGTGTCATTCTTTGCAGCCAACTACTGTGGACTTTCCTGGGAAAACATTTGTAAATCTATGATTTACATTATTTCCCCAGTTAGTCTAGAAAAAAAAAATTCACTGTCTACTTCAGTAATTGCAAGTGGCATAACCAGTATTGTTCTCATTATATGATGTAGCATTGAGGATGTTGAAGATAGAAGAGAAAAACTTACAATATTATAAAATTGAAATGTACATAAACAGGAGCCAGTTTAAAGGATTAGGTTTCCTACAAAGCCTTCAAGTCTGAAAAGCAACATTGTTAAAAAAAGCACTAAGCACATGCCCCATCCCCTTGAATTCCCAAAGATGCTCCATGTGCTTAAAATTAAGCTCTTGCTCAAGTGCTCCCCTACTTTGGCAGAGCAGAACAAAAAGAAGGCAAGGAACAAAATGATTTGCATGTTAAAACCAAAACAACTCTTTTTTTCCTCTAGACCCAAACATTTGGAATAGAGATTTTACAAGTAACAACATAGCTATAGTCTTATTTACATGGCACGTATTTCTAGAAAAGGTAATACAAGAGCTCTTAATTGAATTAATGACCAAGATAGCCTCCAAGAAATTCTAGACATGGAAAAGGCAACCAACTCTAAAGATGATACTGGATTTTTCCCCTTCCCACGTTTGCACTGGAACTGACTGCAAATGCAAATACACCCTGTATACAGAAGGATGTGGGTGGCTCTTGGAGCAGTATGTGCATTCCTGCAAGAAATAAATATAGACATGGGTAAAAACAAATTTTTTATTAAAAGAAAGCCTTATACTTGGCTCTGAGGAAGAATTTAAGAAGGGTTTCATTGTCAAATATACAACAGGGAGCAAATTCTTCCCCATTCATGGCTGGTAAAGTAATAACAGCAGCCCAAAGGACATGCCAATGTCCTGATAACTTGACTGTGTGCTTCACAGACAGGACTTTTGCACATCTACCCATAATTACTGCAACTGGCCTCTGTGGAATAATTATATATAAGAAAACATATTTTTAGATACAAAATGCAAACATAATTGAAAAGTGTGGCGGCACATTGTAAATATATGTTAGGATCAATATTCTAATGCAAACAGATGTGTTGCCTGGGAACACATCTTTTAACAGGTCCAGAGAGTTTACAGTCTCACAACCCTTGCTGAAAGTTAAGGCACCCTAATTTATAAATTAATTTTAATTTATAAATTCTTAAAAGTTTACCCAAATTTCAAAGATGGTACTTAAGCTCTCCTGAAAGCATCACTTCCCAGTTGCAGGGGTAGAATTCAACAGCCCAGCCAAAGTACTTAGGATTTTGTCAGTGACATCCAGGCTGCAATGTCTCATCCCAATATAAGGAAAGAATACATGCTGAATACCTCTCTTGGGTGTTAACATACAAGACTTTCTCTTTCCTTGCTCAGCTCCTTCAGAGCACAGTGACTGGCACTTGGAAACAAGGAAAGACAATTGGCAGATGTGAAATATCTTTACTCCAGTGGTGTCAGTGGAGCCAGGGCAGCTCTAAGCCTCCACCTGGCCATGGTCAGCCCATTCCCTGCAATCCTGAAAACAGCAAGAGCACTGCATGGGAGGCACTGCCCCTTGTACGTGACCAGCACAAGCACTCACACGTAAGAGGGATTTACTCACATGCACTAACAAAGCAGTATCACTGTCTATTTGCACAGCACATCAGCTGTAGCCATTTATTGTTAAGCCTTGATATGCAAGTGGTGAAACTGCACAATTTATCCACTTTCAGAAGATGAGGAAATCAAAACAGAAAGGTGACATGACTCCTAAAGGAAACAAGGACAGTAGCATCTCAGAAATTGCTGCCTGCCTCTTCCTCCCAAACGGTGCAACACTCCACAGAAGTGCCTTATTCAATAAACCATCTGCTTATTAAAGGATGATTTCTGATACCTTCCCCCATGTTCAATTGCTATTTTTCTCCTCAAAAAGGGTGTCAGGAAAGTGAAAGGTTCAAAGGCATCTCAACAAATACTTTTCTCCCCATGCCATCTGGCTGGTGGCCTGCACAATCCCCAAGTGGATAGGTTCCACACTTCAAAAGCTACCAGCCATGCACAGCCTTGCTGGTGACCTGGTCCAAAAAGCCAAACAGTGAGTGACTAGTGTCAGCAGACTGTCACTGTCAGAGGTGGCATCCCAGAGCAGGATTAGTGGAACAGGACAGCATTCATTCCAGCTCTTCCCTTCTAAGAAACAGATTTCTTCCAGGTAAGTCTTTTACCTGCACCAGTTTGCTCAGACCACGTCAGCAAGAATACTTGGGCTCAAGTCTACCGAAGTGAAATAAACAGCACAAACAAGAAAGCAGCCGAGTTGGGTTTTATTCATTATTTCATGGAAACATTACAAATCACAATCACATTCAAGGTATTTTATTACATGTACCATTGTTTTCATATCTCTGAGCAAAATAAGATCACTAGCTGTATGTTATGGTATTGGACCATAAAACAAGCCTGTCTTCCAGGTATTCTAAAATACCAATAATGTAACTTCTTGAATGAAATTTATTTATTTCAAAAATATATTCCAGAAAATACATTTTCAAAGAGTGCTTATGCTTTTGACACCAGACAGAGCTGGCTCAATTTTTCTAAACCCCACTTACAGGACTGCTGCATGATGAACCTGAATAACTTCAGCATAATCAGAAATAATGTCAATTGAGAAATATGAAAGAACTTGTTTGTTCATTCTTAAGGTTCTTTTCTTTCTTTCTTTCTAGCCTGCTTTCTTGCTTTCTCTGAAAGCAGTGGCTTCACTGTGAGCAACATCAAAATTTATTAAGGGTCACAGCCTATGAATCAAGAGTACAGAAAAAGCAACACGCTTTTTTACATCAGCTACATTAACTACTCCAAATATTCCAGCTTAATATCTGCAGAGAAAGTGCTGTTATTCCCTTTGGTACTCTGAAAACACTATACTTATACCTCTACCACACTTTCCCAATATATTTTACTGGGTTCAAGACTTAGATAATTTAATTATAGTATTTTTAGTAACGTTACTAGTGGAGGAATTTGTCTTTTTCCTAGCTTCTTGTCTTAATGAGAATTTCAGATAACTCCAAGATCTTGCACTCAGAGAGAGTAACATATCAGATTCCTAATAATGAAATCTAAAGCCTCTCACCCCAACAAAACAGATTCAAGTTCACCCAAAGCCCCTATAGACATAGTATCCAATCTGGCAAAACACTTTAGCACATGCCTAACTTCACACATGTGAGCAGGCCATTGACTTTTGTGGGACAGCTCACACATGCAAAGTTAAATACATGCATAAAAACCAAGGTCACAGCTCAAAACTAAGCCATGTGATGTTCCCCTCTGGGGATCATTACTGGTTGTGTGCACCAAAACCATTCCCAGTATCTTCTGCAGCTCTGATAGCTGCATGGTCCCACACATAGGGACAGGGGGAGAAAAAGACCTTCAGAGATGGGATGAAACCACCTCCACCTGTACCGCCAGTTCTGGTACCAGTCTCTGCTCAGAAAGAGGTAAAAAGAGAATACCCTCTCCAAAATCTATGGCACAGGCAGGGGTTGTGAGCCTCTAAGATTGCCAGGCACTTCCAAACTGCTCTGCACAAGCACAGCCCCAGCTTCACTGCTGCTCTGCCTTCCAGAAGCAGATAGGAAAGAGAGAGCACAGCTTTTGGCTTCCCATCCCTCCGTGAGTCAGCCTGCACAGTGTGCTGGGCAGGAAGCGTAGAGAAATAAATTGCTTTCTTCAAGGCTGCAATAAATTACTGGTTTCCATTTGCTGGAAAGAGGATTTATACTCACTCTCTGAACTGGTGTAGAGAGATTATAAAGTATTTTCCAACACACTTCATGCTTCTTTGCTTTTGTTTCATACAAATAACTGGAATTGAACTATAAATACTTCAAAAGTATGACAGTTGCAAAGGTTTCTGTACATTCAGTCATATCTGTGAGAGAAATGTCTTTCTTCCTTTTCAAGCTTCTTGGCTGCTTAGCAGAGCAAAATGGGTAGAATTTATTTTTACAGAGCCTGATCAAGATCACTGTGTACAGAAAAGTATCTTCAGGTCTAAACATCTGGGCAAAGGCCATGGTAGGCAGTAGGTGCCCATTTCATATCAAATCTCCTTGTCTGCTGAGTCCCTGCTGGCATCATCATTTACAGCTGAGAAAAAAAAAAAAAAGCTGTATTTTCATCAAAGTGCAAATCTGTTTCACTTGATTTCAGGAAGTTGGTTCATGTGTTTGTTTTAGTCTAACGAACCTAAGTTTGCCTCATTTCCAGCTGAGTTGTGTGAATATAAATAAAGGTAGAACTAGCCACAGTGTGGAGTCACGGATTTTTAAGTCGCTGAGTGTTGTAGCTGAGTCTGACTACTTAAATACCACAAACCACTGACCCTTCCCCAGCAATTTCTGCATGCAGTACATTCAGACCCATTGAAAACAATCTTCCACTCTCTATTATCTACCAAGGCTATTTTTAGGACCATAGTGAGATATGAACTGTTTTTTTCCACCGAGGGAGGCTGTGACTTTTAAGCTGGTTCCAGCACTTGTACATACCACCCATGCTTGAACAAATTCCAGTGGGCTCTTGCAATACTATTGTGGAGACTCAAAAAACGAGCATCAGGACAGAGAGTGAAGTTCCCTGAAAAAGGGAAACCAGCTGGTTGCCACTGAGCTATATGTTAAAAAAGACGCTTAAAGAAAATTATTAAAAATTATTTTCTTTGGGTGAAGAGGGAGGGAAAGGTTAAATACACATAAACCTCTCCTTTCTGAAAGCCTGAACTGAATCCATTCCCACCCAGCAATGGGAAGTGGGTGAGCCCAGCCAGTTTCACAGCTCTGCTTCCTTTCTTTGAGACTCGAAGGTGGGAAGTGCAATGTGCCAAGTGCCAATGGGGTGTGGAGGTAAAGAATAGGTTGATCAACCAGGGGAGGAAGAGAAAGGGAGAGCAGAGGATGTTTGGGCGTGGGGAGAGAAAAGGTACATTGTTCTTTCTCCAGCTCCACAGAGCCAAGTAAGAAAGAATAAAGTCTGGCACCATATAATGTTTTTTCCAGGGGAGTCTCTGCCTATGGCTCTTGGCCCAGACATCACCAAGCCAAGAGTAAAAGAAACAAAGCTACAAAATTATGTGGTCCCTGAGGTGGCTGCAGTCAAATGATAAGGAGGGGATGCTGATAATGCAGTTGTATTGAAATGGCACTTCCAGACGTTGCACAAAGGAGAAAAAGGAAAGGCAAGGGGTGGGCAGAATAAATGTCTAATTGGCCTCTGGACCTTCCAGGTGAGAAGAAGGAGCAAATATTCCTATGGAGAAATGAAGCATCCAAAGGGTTCTGAAAAGGTATTCTCATGAGGACTTCTTTTTGTAAGCCTCCTACCACATGATTATACCTTTGCTGTGTCCACTTGCTGAAAAAAAGTTATCTTGAGACTCCAGCCCTGAGCCAGATGCAGTACTAAAGAGCATCATACAGGACGTGTAATTCTAGGAACAAGCTTCTGCATGGTCACAGAAAATATTTCATGCAGTCACTGAAAAGTTGACAAAAGGCCACTGTGAGTGTAAGCAAAATTAGTGCCTGGCATTGTGCAATCTGCTAACACATCTCTGAGAGCTCTCCCTTTCAGGGAAAGAGTAAGGTTGACAATGCAATTGTTTCGGGGATTGTTAGTTTTCACATCCTAAAAGCCAGATCATCTCCATGGTGATACTGCCTGGGAGACAAGGATTCAACAAAATCCTTATTAATTATTTATCAGCAGCCCAACTCTATTGTTTGATACATTGGCAAACCACAGTAATCGCAGTAATCGGGGAATTGCTCAAAGCAGTAAGCGGTGCCATCTGCACCCAAGTGAGCCTTTGCTGATTTAAATCTCAGCTTCTACTCATTACTTTGTTCCATCACATGTTTGTTCATGTCATGGATGTTACCAAGGACAAAACACCATTACCGTTGTTGCAAGCCAGCAGCTGCACACATAAAAGGCAAGGATGCACATGTCTCGATGCACCTCTCAGGTCCATGTGCTTGTGTGAGGTAAAGGTATTTTCTACAGCTGCCTCCTTCTGCATATAGCAAATATCAGCATCTAACTGTTTCATTCCCCTCTTCACAATGTACCAGATAGATTATATTTCTTAAAACCAAAGCTGATGTCACTACTTGTAGAGAAACTCACTCCTGTGCCAAGGCACTAGAAGTCCCGAGTCAGTGTGATAAATGTTAAATCAAAATTCTGTTTGCATAAGCTGAGCCACAATGTGCCACTGTCTCTGGGAGAATGAAGGTAGGATTACCTCAGGTTTAATTTTCCTTTTCTGGTTCTGCTGGACACAGTTGCTGCTATCATATCATAAATGATGATTCACCAAGTGGAGACGAGGAATTAACTATTCACAAACACTCAGCAAGGGGATTATATATTCTCTCTGGTTCTCCCTTTATTCACAAAGAAAGATGTTTGTAGAATCAAGTTTTTATGAGCAGTAGAAGGTACCAGATGAACACATTTATACAGTACATATACAAAGTGGGTGCCAGGAGGAACATACAACACCCTTCCTCCACTTCTTTCCTCGCCCCCACATACGGTGCTTGTTATCAGGATTTGTGAGCACATTTCCTGAGTAACTGCTGCCTTACTGGGAAATTTGCATCCCTTCATTGTCTGGTACTCACTACTCTCAGCTATGTATAAAAAGCCTGGCATATTTACACCATGCATTCTCTGATAAATTTCCCTGGCAGACCTTTCTTCATTTAATGCTGAGAATCCTTGCCTCAAGTCACCTATGTCAGAAATACACTAAAAAACTTCTCCCTTCCCAAAAGATTTTTACACCACATTACTGAAGTCCTAAGTCATAGCACTGTTCAGGTCTAGAAGAAAGATCTTACAAATAACCACTATCCCTACCAATAATGATGCGTTTCCCACAGTGATGCCTCAAGTTGCCCCCTCTCACCCCTCCCCACTATCCCAAGAGCATGCTATCACAAATCTGCATCCACTTCAATCCTCCCTGATCCACAGTAAAACAAATTTGCTGTGGTAGAAGCAGAGGTTGCAGAAGATTTGTTGAAAAGCAAAGATCTGACATGACCAAGTTATTAAAGATGTTTGCAGCTATGTCCTGTCAGGACTGGAGCCCAAGGCTGGTCTGGCATCCTGGGAGAGTCCCTATTGTGCAGACTTCACCCTCCTGGAGAAAAGAGTGGGACTGCTTACATTTTCTCTAATACACTTCTAAAAGTAACTCCATATCCTCCATATCATGCAGAAATCGATGAAGACCATCTCCTTTCCAAAGTCTAATAACTAGACTTTGGAAACTCCCATCCAATTACCTTCAAATTTTCAAGAAAAGATCATGCTTTGGCACATAAGAAATTAGATCTGGAAAGAAACTGGGCTAGGGGATTCCCCCAAGGCAATGGATGTTCATAACTGTAATTTAAAAAGAAAAAAAAATGCTTTACAGCCTCAACTATGGATCATTCTACTTAATAGATGTTAACCAGCACTGAATGCCACATTCACTCAAAAGATGAAAACTGCATTTACAGTTAACTTCTAGTGAAGTTGCCAAGCAGATGTTTATTTTTGGCTTCCACATTTACCAAAGCCAAATGCTACACTGAGTTGGGATTTCACAAAGTCTAATTGCTTTTCTTCCAGGTTACAATTTTGTTGGAATCAAAAAGGAGGGGGGAAAAAAAGCAGAAAAAAAAAAAGCCGACTTCACTTTTGTAGGAAAAAAACCTGGTAGCATCCGTTTCTATCATGTCTGTTTATATCATAGTTTAAATGAGGTTAGAATTGTGCAATCATTATTGATCAACTTCCAAACACAGCATAGCTCCATCCAGCACATGTGCAAAAGAGGAAAAGTCACTGCAAGTGAATCCTGTGTCAGTCAGTCTTTTAACTCCTGCAAGTCTGTGTGCAGACTGCTTAGCACTAATTAAATTACTGGCAAGTCAGGATAAAGAGGAGTGAAAGAATTCACAAGCCCCAAGTTTACTGTTCTCAATGTTACATGGCTATTACAGATCCACTCTCCAAAAACTGGAAGATAGATTTCACAGTAATTTTGGGGCTTGATCTCACAGCTACCACAGCTGCTGATGTAATGCAAAATGCTAACCTGAGGCAGCAGAGAGGGACTTTAATTCAATGTTGTTTTTTCATTGTGAATAAGCAGTGAACCACACTGAAGTAATCCTCCAAAGTAGAGTGCACACTGTTCAAGGCATCATTTTGGGGATGAAACACAAAACCAAGATCTTGGCTACATGGTTATAAGAAACCCTTTATGACTTTCTTAAGAAGACAGGTATAAAGCCCTGGTGCCTGGATCTAGTTTCAGTTTGAAAATTACAGTCTCTTGTAATTCCTCCAATAACTTAAATTGGAAATGGGGTTATTCACACCCTCTAAGCAACTGCTGCAAACTGTTACAATGTGCTGCTAAATAATGGTAACCTCAGCAGTTACCAGAGTCTCTAAAGTGATTTTACAGATTTAAGTGAAAGGTACTACATCAGTGCAAGGCTGTAATTCACATTAAACAAGGAAGAGGGTTAGACATTGTTTGAACTCTTAGAACCACTTTTTTCCCAAGAAGCCACCTCACAGCAGATTTTCATTCATTGGTGCGTTCTGCTTGAGAAAGCTGTGGATAAATAAATGTAACTTGGCTTATTCTCTCTTTTTCACTGAAGTTTCTCTGAGTTCAGAGAAATCTCAGGACCACTGAGAACTTTGCATATCTTTACAATGCCTCTTCCACCACAAATGTGAAGTCAGCTGGTATTGTGTGGATCTTTTGATTTTACTCTCTGGTTCTGCAGTCCTTCAGAGAAAAAAAGGAAGTGCTGTTTCACCATGAGAATTACAATAGTACAAGGAAAAAGCTTGGGAAGAGTCTTTTTTAAAAGAAACGTTTGTACTTTCATGCTCCACAACACTCATTAAAACCCAACACCATACTGTTCAACCACCTCAAATTCCTAATTAACAGAACGGAATTTTTAAGTGTGGAGAGATTTTTAAAGCTGAATTTATAGACTTCAGTCTTTTTGATTAACATTGATGAGCAAAGATTCATTGTACAAAGATGGTGGGCCACAAAAATTATATGATGGAGAGTCATAGTTTATGTTTAAACAGCAAAGTAGGAAGGGTTAATGACGCAGAACTATCAGAAGCACCTGTATCTAGTATACTTTCCTAAACTGATCTAAGGTGGATCAAAATATGAACACCACTTCCTGGTGGGAATCTAGCAGATCATAAACCCACATCCTATCTGGAAAAATACTCTTGGAAAACAAAAAGACTGGCAATCATGTATCAAAGCCTCACCCAGACTATTTTGCTCCAGGGCTTACAGATCACTTTTCAATATTAAATTTGTTTTTGTTAACACACTGCTTCAGTATTACATTGTTCGGCCTGGACATTACCTATTTAATGGTCCCTCCTGGGAAAGGACCATCTTAGAATTTATAATGGAATGTGGTGGAATTACTACAGCAGGAGGAAAAGAGTTTGCTAAGATTTCTTCCCCATCCGTCTCTGATTTCTGAGAAATATTTATACCCCTGAAGGTAGAGGAACCTCCTGTTGTTCCCCTCTGTTTATTGAAAGTAAATTACCAGGGCCACCCTAATGGCTCAGTGGAGAGAGTAACACAGGAACAGCAACACACTCACTCCCTGCAGCCAGTTGGGCTTGGAATGGATGTGAGAGGGTGAAGAATGAATTACACTTTCCTACAATTAAGTGGCTGGTGATCCAGCAATTCTGCAGCCTCAAATGCATAATTTCAGCTTTCTCTGCTAGAAGAGGAGTTCACAACTGCAGGCAGTTGTTCTAAGTAGTTAGGAGGAGATTTAAATTTGGAGGGGAAAAGGCACAAAGCAATTATTTTTCAGTATGGAAAGCTTTTGCCTAAGAACTCCCGCAGACCCTTCGAGCTCCAGGACTGTTGCCCCCTTCTTCGACATCCACAAACACCTTTTTTGGCACGTGTTTTGGCTGGAGTCAGTTGAACAAGGGAGAGTTAGAACTCACATTTCTGGGATCCCCTTGCCAGAAGCTAAGCTGTTAGGTAGTATAACAACAGCAGCCCAGGCTTCCCACTTCACCCTGCCAGTGACCTTCACACAGACTTGGACGTACCCTTTTCCTCAGAGTGAGGAGCAATTCCCTTTCATGCTGCTCGGTCCAGAAACTCATCTCAGCAAGTACCACAAATCATGTCAGACCGAGCAGGACTATTAAAGTACTGCTGCATAATGTGAATTGCTGTCCACAAGGGACTGGACCAAGAGACTGCCTAACCCACTTTGTTTAACTTTTTAGTTAAACAATCCTGAAAGGGGAAGCTGCACTGCTACTCTGGAAATTACAACTTTAATCTCATTTGAACCACACATTCCTCAGTTAAACTGCAGAAATAATTTAAGAACCAACTCCCAAATAAGACATTTTTCTACATTTCCTACACTTCCTGGAAATATATTCTTTCCAATGCTGTGAAGTAAAAGCAGACTTATTAATTTATCCAGGTTAAAGTTCTTCCAGTAGCACCAATAAACTCTAATGTCAGGCTAATTACAGGCATTTCACTAGTTTTGCATATTCACATTGCTCAAAGCAACACCACACAACACCAGTGGAACATCGATCACTTCTGACTCTACCCCACAAACCATTTGTGCATATTGCATTCATCGCTCACTCACACTGCACTGCCCGTGGCAGGAATCCATAGTGCTTCCCTGAAAACAGAGCAAGCTTCATTTCCCTTCCTCAGGCATGCTTTAATACAGCTCTGAGGTGCCAGCTTTTACTGGGTTATTTAAACAGCGTCTAGAGTTTTGCTGGGCAGATAAGAAGAATAACTTGGGTGTGCAGTAAAACAAAGATATAGCTGTTTGTGCCAAACATTCAGTTTATGGCAATACTTCATACGAATTATTCCCCATAACAACTGAACTGTCATATCCTACAACTACATCCCAGGCAACCTCCCAGCTGAACTCACTACGGCTGCGTCTGATGTGCTCTACATACAAACACCCAGAACTAACCAGATGTTCTCTATGTAAAACATTTGGTTTGAAACACGCAGTGCTTCTTTCCAAAAATCCATTACATTTGTTTAATGGACTCACACAGTTCAACTAAAATATCCTGGAGCAGACATTTGACTGCAACTCTACTCTACGAGCCCCATCTGCGAAAAGAAAAAAGAGAAAGAAAGAAAAAGCAAATGAGAATGCTTTACATGATTTATGCTGTCTTTATGATCAGCCAGTTCATAAAATACAAGCTCGGCTCTACAGACAATAACACAAATTGCTTTCAAGTGTATTGTTTAGTCCTTGCCTGTGTTAAACAAATATTTCAATTGAAACAAAGGGCCGAATTCTACTCTTCAGCTTACGAGTGTTAACGCAACTGAGAGCAGCATTTTACCCACGTACATCACAGGGGATGAATTTTTTTTGTTTTATGCTCAGAGTGAGTGAATAATGACATCCAATAATGATAACCAATTACGTTCACAGTTGCAGAGTTTTCCTTTCATCCAAGAAAGGCCTGAAGGAGGTTGAAGTATAGCATGAAATCCTTCTCCCTGATGAATTCTTTGTGAGCAATGCATAACCCACAACAAGGCCTATCACAGGTTCCCTTAGACCACATTTGCATAATAAAATGCCAGACAGAATGGGAGAATGCTTTGTTTTACTGAAACACTGGTAGAAAACTCTCAAACTGTACACAGAAAAAAAGCCTGTACTTGAAAAAGATGGCTAGTCTCTGGCCTGGATGCAAATGCACTGCACAGTCCAGCTAAAGGCCTTCATTCCCACCAGGTCATGCTGACACAATGGCAACTGAGTTGTATCAGGTGGTGCTCAACAGTGATAAGCTGTTGAGATGGTGGGCATTTGAAAAATTGGCACCATCCCTTCAAGGTGTGACTAAAGCCATGGAAGAGGACATTCCTTTTAAGAGCAATTTTCCTGAGATGGTTATACCCACACAAGGAATGGCTCAGCACAGTGCTGGAGCTGTGGTCGACCTCGCCTTTCCTCGTGGCTCCACCACAGACTTTCACTCACCTCCCGAATGCCCACAGCATGGCTGTAACGACTGGCTCCTACAGGAGTTGAAGTTTCAACCCACAGATCATCATTTAATTATTTTACCTCATTTTGGTACCCTGAAGAGAATAAAAAACACGACAAAGGAAGTAGCATGAAGGATGTTGTTCCTCATGTATAGTCCTGATTAAAATGGTATCTTCCCACGAGGGCAATATGAGCATCTCAGTTACATCCCTACACAAGTCAGCCAAGCCTGCATTGCCTCCAGCAGGTATTTACAGGAATTCTCCAGGTTCCAGACCACATGGCATTAGAGCACACACCAGATGGGAAGGTTGCACTTTCCCCTCTTCTCCTCTCAAAGGCTATTTTATTTCCTCACACCAAAACAACGGCCTGCAGCTCTGCCCCACTGGATCTGCTGCACCAGGTGTCCCCAGGCATCTCCAGGCACCTTCACTCCTCCCCTCTGAGCTGCACTCTGCTGGGGAAGCCATAAAGTTTGATTTGTGCAGAGTGGCAAAAATATGCAAATAAGTGACAGCTCTGAATGTGTGTCTTGGAAGCTGTTTCTTTAACAAATGCTTTGTTGCCTTCCCCTGCCAGACTTATGTGCAAAGGACTTAACCTTTTTGTGTCAACAATAA
>VZTT01013865.1:32831-73241 GCA_013400855.1 Buphagus erythrorhynchus | reverse complement strand
CCTCCCCACCCTCACATGCAGGACCCCAAAGGATTAACCGGGAGACAACAAGGTTCTGTTAAAGCCAAGAGACTGTCAGGAAAGCCCTTCACCAAGAGGGTCTTTTCCTTTTTTCTGTCACCTTCACCAGTTATAAGCCTGCACATGGCAACTCCTACACACGTCTGGTTCACCTGAGGCCGGGTCTATTTTGGTTTCCCTCAGCAGTCACAAGGCAGGAGCAGTTTGCTCAGTACAGGATGTCTCACACACCAGCAGCAGATACAGAACTTCTGCTACTTGATGGGTGATGATGTGCTGAGAAGGGGTGCATGGCTCACACGTGGGAGCTCTTGGAGTGTGGATCAGCAGCACTGACTAAGCAGGGAATCTCTAAGAAAAGTCTGTGAAAGGCCACCTCCTCTCCTGAACCACTGCAGCTCGAGCAGGAAGGATATGGAATAGGGAATCAGGAATCAAATATGATTCTGAGTGATTAAATAACAATCCACAACTGCAAGGGGAGCCACAGGCTGAGTCTCCCTAGCTACATGGCATGATCTACAGAGAGTACTGAACACAGACTCCCACCCACATCTGATGAGAACTCCTACACACACATTTGAAAGTCCCCACGCTGCATGAAACAAGACAAGCCAGCCTTGCCCAGTTCCCATACACTGAAGGACAAATGACACTACAAATCTAGAAGCTGCAATCTGCTCTGAATATAAGTGATTTATTTGGGTTATGACAACTTTCCTGTTAGCTTGAACTTGCCGAAGATGTGTAGCTAAATCTGGTGTATTTTGCTCCATGCTGCCTGTTACAATGTATTTGTGCTCATCGTATTTAACTTCCATTGTTTTAAACCCCATCCCAAGGCAGCACAAATACTTCCAAAGACAAAGCTCTTGGGGTAGGTGGCTGGTGGGTCAAGTATTTCAAGTGCTTCAAAAAGCTCCCTCAGTAATATTACAATGGGAGTTTCAAAATTATTTTTTCTAATCACTGACTCACAGCCAGCTCTCACCACAGCCAGTCAGATGCAAATGTAAAGCTGTAAGACCAGCGAAGAAGTGACTCTGGCATTACCAGTCCTTCACTTCCTGTGTTTTTGTTTCACTTGAAAAATCATCACTGCCAGGACAAGTCTCTATTTGCTGAGTAAGCACTTCCTAGGACATGCACTGTGTAATTAAGCTAGGCTTGTATCAAGTACACATTAGCACCTAAGACAGAGATATACAAGGAATCAGATAAGATACATCTCCCCCCTTACAACTAGTGATGAAGAGTCTCACAGAAGCACGACAATTGCTCTGAACCATAACATCAGTGTGAAGAGAGGAACATTCTCAGTGTGAATAAAAATCTGGCTGCACAAGGGGACAATCACAAATGAGCCCCCACCACCCTGGTGGGGTTCACACTCACTCCACCCCCCTCCATACCCTCTATGACACTTTTAATAATTCCATTCCAGGTGAGCCCTTTCCCCAGTGAGTGCAGCAGCTCCTTACCTTGCTTGACAGTGGAGGAGAGGCACAGCTTGCCAGCTTTGATCTGCTCTATGGCCATCTGCAGCCCCGAGGACAGAAGTTCTGCCACTTTCAGGTACAGCACGAGCTGCTCTGCATAGCTGCACAGAAAGCAGACAGATCAGTGTGACAGCAGCTCCGTGTCCCCAGGGACTGTGGGTGCATAAGGATGTGTGGGGTGGGAGGCAGCGACAGAAGCCCTGAGTGCTGGGCAGCTCTGCCTGTCCTTACCTCCACTCCCGGCTCAGGAGGCTGATCTGGTCGGCCACCACACTCTCCTGGAGCTGGTACTCAGATGTCCCCGAGCTGCTCATGTCACTGGAGCTGCCCTTCAGAGCAGCGATTTCCATCACGTAGTGCACGAAGGCCAGCGTGAAGCGCAGGCTGCGCAGGATGTCCGTGTGCTCCTGCTGTTGAAGGGATGCCAAAGGGGGGTTACAGGGAAAGCTGCTCACCTAAGCTGTGCCAGCAACCCATTCCACCTCACAGGAACAACATCACACTCCCAGACCCTCTTACATCTCTGCTTTGGGCTAAACTCAGCTTGGAGCCTGCACTGGTTCCTCTTCCACAGAAACAGCAGCAAACAACAGCCCCAGGCCAGAAATTTCTAGACAGCTCCCTGGAGAAGCTGGTGAGACTTACTCTAAAATTACAAGCTCCCCTCCCAAGGAGCATCCCAGCTCTGTGGGATTCTTTCAGAACTCAGTCAGGAAGGGGGAGAGACCATCTGCACCATAAGCCCAGCTCTTGTTCCCACTACAGCAATGCTACAGCAATGCCAATGTGGATTTCATGAGAGTGAAAACCTCCTACACCACAAAAAACTGCCAACAAAATGTCTCCCACCCTACCTCCCTGCCTTCATCCCCTTCCAGTTCAGTGCTGTGAGCCTTGGGTGAGGTTCTTTGAGGAGACAGCAAGGACAACCTTTTATCTGCAACTCCTGCCCAGGTGGCAAGGGAAGTGCTCACACCAAGTGCCGTGGTCATTTCAGAGTAGTTTTTCCTCTGCTATTACAGATCAAAGGGGATTATCCCATTTCTGGGAAGCTGCATTGGTTAAGTCACTGCAACCAGTTCTGGGAAGTTACTATTTGTGGAAAAACTGAATGCCTGTGGGACTGCAAAGTGAATTGCTGCCTGGGTCAGATGCCAACTTCATTGTTTGTACTCTCTGTTGAAAGAGGTAACCTGGTCTTCAAAGATACACTGGCTCAGCTCTCTCCAAGGGGGTAAGGATGTTTCCTACACGAATTTACCAGAAAACTCCCATGCTCAAGATCTGAGAGCTTCTTTCTTTCTTTCCTTCACTGGCTCAGGCACTTGGCTGCTCAGGCAGCTTTGACTATCTTGAACATGAATCTCTCCCTCCCACTGCCTTGCTTCCTGGACAGTCCTGTACGGTGAGGAAGTGTTATCTCTATCTTCCTCAATTTTCTTTAAAAGCAGAGGATGAATTTGGAGATTAAGTAATTACCAAGTCATACAAGAAGTTTGTGGCAGAGCAGGAAACTGCTGACACCTTGCAGGTCTCAGCCTCTTATCTCTAACCCACAGGCAGTTCTTCCTCTGCCTACAGTCAGCTTCTCTTAACTGTGTTGGCATTTATGGCCTCATTTGCCATCACAAGTCTTCTGTAGCCGTCTCTGTACTGTGTTTTATGACCACTGCAAAAGAAACTAAACCCCAGCCTCCAGTATGCCTTGCCTGCACCTAAAGAAACTTTCACAAAAGACAGAAGAACTATCCATCCAAACTCAACAGCGCTGCTCAAGATAAACAAGGGCACCTAAACAGCAGGACTTCAGTGCCCTGAAAGATGAGCAGAAATCAGAAAACCTGCCACGTTTGCACTCTGGCCAACTCCACAAAGCACAAAAGGGTCTTGAAATCTGAAAGGTTTTGTGACATGCAAAGGGATTACTGTGCTCAGCAGAAACGAGGACTGAAGCCAAATGACTCATTACAGCCAGAGAAGCTGAGTGCTATTCCAAGATCAACTAGTACTTCCTTAGGACACTTCTCTTCAGACCAGAATCTGAAGTGGTGGCAGCTGGCAGGGCCCCAAACTTCTGTCATCTCACACAGGTAGGATGCTCAGTTAAACTGACTGCTATTGTGATCACATCATTGCTGGAAGCCTTTGCCCTGTGGCTTTACAGGTAATGAAGCCAACAAATACAATCCAATGCAGAATTGACAGAAAAATGAGCTTAACACAATCTGAAGTAGAAGAGCAAACCCACATCCTTAAAACAATGTGTGAATATCTCTCTTGGTATCTTGGGGTTTTCAGCAGCACCAGCAAGTATCAGACACAAAGAGCCTTCTCCAGTCCCAGACAGCCCAAGGAGGTATCACAAGCAGAGCTAAAAGCGTGACTGAATCAGCCTCCCACCTCCACTGCAAATGGGCAGCCTGACCTACATTTCAAATATATCCCAGCTATAACAGCATTTGGTCTGCTTTAGCCTGCAGAGAAGGGGAGCCTGGCAGCCTTTCAGCTCCACAATCTGGTTCAGCTCTTCTGGTGCAGAACACGATGTCCCCCCACCTCCAGCAGGAACACAAGTGTCAGGTTTACTTTGTTTTCAGATCCTTTCAGCAGAGACCATATCACTGCTGACTCCCCAAGTGCACCAGGCAGGCACCTGGCACACTGAGCTACTCATGTTCTCAGGTTAGCCAGTACTAATGCTGAGCCTTTTCAAAAAGGAGAGACCCAAAGCAGGCAGGTTTGCTTCAGAGGCCCTTAATACAGAATGCATTGGATAACTGATCTTCCAACCTGCAATTTCAACTTTGGAAATGGGGAATTTAAACCCCAGTCACGGGCTATTAAATGGACTAAAGGGCTTGGTGCTAAATATGCCCTGGGCTTTCTGAACATTTCACTGGCCTTGCTCTCTTGGAACTTGCTGTCTTGTTTGCTCCACCTTTGGAAGCAAAGCATGGAGTTGTCTGGATTTGCTTCACTTTTATTCCCCTGTCCTTTGCCCCTGGGATATACCCACCTCCATGAGTGTCTCTTCAGGCAGCTCTGGTGCCTCAAATGTGACAGCACCTTCCAGGTTGGCAGTGATGGGATCAGCGAAAGTGTACCGGAGACTCGAGGGGCCCTCGAGAGCCTCCCCTGCAGCTCCCACTGCCAAGTGCCTCCCACTGAAGGAACCTCCAGAACTCAGAGAGCTGGAAGACCCCACTGTGAAGAAAAACAGACAAGGAATTAACTGGAGGTATTAATAGCAGGCCAGGTAATTCCTCATGCAGGAAAGAGAATTCTGTAGGATTCAGGATCCTGGATCTGACAGGAGCCAGCAAGAGGTACTTTGGAGGAAGGTGCAAGGACTCTGGATGCAGAACAACCACTCCCCACCATAAACTCCTCAGTGACTCAGGCAGACCAGCTTACAAGCTCAGGCAGATTTAAAGTACCTTCCAAAACGACGACCATTTACAGAGACAATTCAGAAGAAATTATTTTCCCTTTTTTTTGGCTAACCCTTTCTGAATCCTGCCACAATATCTTGGGCAGATCTTTATCATACACTGTCACAGGCAACTTCCTCACCGCAGAGTAGCACAGTTTGAACCCTGGCTTGCTGCCTTTTTGCTATTACTGTCACTGAATGAGCACTCTGATAAGTGATCTTTCTAGAACACCCTGTATGCAAGCCAGGAGAGTTTTCCATTAAATGCCTGCACTTTTGCTTTCCCCTCTTTATAAACAAAAGGCTGGGAAGAGAATGAGTGACCAGCTGAGTCAAGACCCTAACCCCATGGTTCTGGAGACCCTGTAGGTATGGTGTCCATCAGACAATTCCCTTACCATCAGCTTTTCCCCTTCTTGACCACTGAATCACCCTAGGAGCACAAGGGAGATTTTGTCTCAGAGTATTCACAATACATTCACCACTTCCAGAGGCCTTCCTGCCCCTGGCACACTGCCACAGAGGGAAACATTCTATCTGATGGGGGATGCCAATACCAGCTCCAACACTATGCTAATTTTACCCAGGTGGTATCCTCCACTCTCACTGGTCCTTTGGAGGAAGATATTTCTCTTCTAACTACAAATTTAATTTACTGCCCGACCCTGCCTTCAAAAGGTTCATCAGTATAATTATGCACAACTCATCCGCAGAGAGGCACAGCCTCTTGTCCTCCCAAAAGTTCTCTCCACGATGGCAGCAATGCTTCAAAGCTAAGTGGATCATCAAAGACAGGCAGAGTATTTCCAGTTCTCTCAGAGACAGGAGAGAAGAGGACCTACAATATAACATTCTGAGTGCCCTGTAATTCCAAGAGGCTGTTTGCAGAAATTGTTAGGATGACTCAAAGAAAAGCTCTGCCTTTAGAACTGCCCTTACTCAGGGCTTGTCCAAGCACTTGGGGGGAAAAGTTTCAGCTTGCAAATCTCTCCTTTCCACCATTAACTTTGTGCATAACATGAGGAGTTCCTGCACAGCCCTAATAAACAAAGCTTGTCCTGCAGCACTGCTTTGGTCACCCTGACCTAACACTGTGTGTGCTGCAGGTTCACTTTCAACAACCTCCTATTCCCATCTGACATCCTGACTGTTGGGCAGACCCTTGAGCACCTGAGTATCAACCTGCTAAAATCTGGTGCTTGGACCTGCTTTCAGATTGCTATTATCCCTGAAAAGCAACACAGGAAGTTTGAATCCTCTATGCATCACATATCCATGGTCCAGGAGTAGCTGGAGGCTGCAGCCAGGACAGTAACCCCACTGTGCTACAGGCCCCTCACACAGCTTTTAACAGTCTAAAGCTCACTCTCCAAATAAATGAGACAAAGAAGGAATTGTGGCTCCAATCTGCCAGGCAATCAAAGACATGAGTGGTTTCAGTTAGGATGGAAATGCAAGTTATACAAAGGAACCAAGCCTATATGTACCCCCATCCCAGTCAAGCAGTTTATTCATGGTCACATCCAAACTTTCCCTGCAGTAATTGAGAACAAAAGAGTCAAATACATTCAGATGAGGAACAGCCAAGACAAAAAAACAAACAAGCCAAACATGCAAATCAAAATGTGTCCAAATATTTTCTTAAACTGAACATAGACTCCAACTCCCAGACACTCTATCCCAAAAGGGCCAATTACCACAGCCTCAACTGCTGGCTGATGAGGCCAGAGCACTGGTGTCTTACAAGGAGTATCTGTCAAGCAGGAGTGGATTTCCCCATCTCCTACCTAAGCAGCTCAGAGCATGAGTAACATCTCTAATAGTTTTGCACACACAAAGCCCTGCTGGCCCTTTCCCAACAGTCTTTGTGCACTGAAATTGTTGGGCACAGATAGTCACACTCATCTTTTATAGCTCATCCAAAACCCACGGGGAAAACAATCAGAACACAACACAATCTTTACATTTGTTGACCTCTCAACAGTGGTTCTGTGAACAGCTGCAGCACTATTCCTGAAGCAGGGAGCAATAAAGTAAAAGTCTGCCTGTCTCTTACAGTACTGGAAAACCACTCTCTGGCACTAATGTCAGTGCAAACAGTTAGCAGCAACAACTGGGGTTGGCAGGAGCCAGCACTAGAACCTCAAAGGTACTGAGACCAGCTGAGCTCCACAGATTGCTCTGAGCAGCCTTCTGCCATCCCCAGTGCCCTGCAGCAAGGAATGCATCACATCTCTCTGCCCCCAGGCATTCCCACTGGAACAGGCAGGTAGGTATCAGCCCTTTACCTGAAAACATCCTGGTCCTCGTGGTCTGTGGGGGGGTTGTTCCACTGGGAGGGGATCCGACAGTAAAAACCACAGGGGATGGGCTGGCAGAGCCCCCAGCCCGGGCACCAGAGTGCAGGGTCCCTCCGTAAGCACCTGAGGGAGCTGGGGAGACAGTTGAAAGGTGCAGACCGGCATTACAGGAAGGTTACTCAGAGCACGGGTGCCCCGCCCGGCGGGTGTGCTCCTGCAGACTCTCCTGGGACACAGTGGCTGCCAGCACAGGCCACTGTGGCATCCCCAGCACCACAGGACAGAGCCTGGGCAGCGCCAGCCGCTGCTGCAGCTGCTCTCCCTCCTCGCTGCCTGGCACAACACCCACCCTGCAGAGCCATTCACACTCGAGCCGCCTGGCACCAAGCCACCACTTCCACGGGTTATCACACTCTGAAGGGGCCGAAAGAGGAAGCCCTGCCTACAAAAACCACACCACTATCCAGCAGTTACACAGCACACACAGCCCACGGAGCGAGGGAAAGCAAACACCACTGCACTCCTCACACGCGGCACTCGCTTCCTGTGCCAAGAGCCACCGGCAGAGCAGCCTCCCATCTGCAGGAGGGGTGTAGGCAAACCCCAGCCCAGGACATCCTGCCAGATCTGCCTGGCCTCCCCACCTACCTGCAATTTCCATTGGCTTCTCATTGTTCAGGCTGTCGCTGCTGCCAGCTTCCGAGATCTGTGCCCCAAAGGCTGCCTTCAGAAGCAGGTCAGTGAGCCTGCCTGTGCTCAGAGATCTAAAAAGAGTACATACAACATGATGCTGGAAGTCAACAGGTGCAAGGTGTCAGCTAACTTCACTTCTTTGTGCTATTCCTGGTCCACAGCCACTTAACACTACACAGTAAACAGTCTGGAGCTGAAAAAACCACTCTTTCAAGAGAGCATCTCAAGCATCTCCTGCTACTTGTAGAAAGAACAAAACTAACATGACTAACTGCAGTAATGCAAGTCCTCACTACGTTAATACAACACAATTTGTTTTCGTTGAAAGGAATTAAAATTAGTATCAGAGGACTCCTCCAGAACACTGGGGAAAGCTGCAATGTGAAGAAAGGCATGTAAGAAAAACTTAACAGCAGCACCTGAGTGACTTTCTATCCTGCAGTGCTCATGACAGCCAGCACGTGGCTTTCCAACAGATCTCTCTTCTGAAGACCTGTGCCACTGTTTAATGGAGGAGGAACATCCTGAACACCTTCTCCTCCATGACAGGCCCCACAGAGAGCAAGACAAGCATCTGAGCATTTGCTTGTCTGGTAATAAAGTCCTGCATCCCCACTTGATGAAACTGCACACTAAACATGGTGTGAAGCTGCAGACAATCTTCCATTTTAAAAGATACAGGCCATGGTCTGTCCCTTTACAGGAAGACTTTTTAAAGTCTGCACCATACCTGTTTGGAATCCAAAGGTGCTAGCAGGTAACTACACAATGTTTACAGATGCCTCACCGAAACTTCAGCATCAGCTGGGGTTTGAAATTTGCCCCATCTGTCCTGTACTGAGGAGTGAAGCACCACTGTATGAAGCAGACTGCAGCTCACCTGCCCTTGATCTCTTCCACAGGCCTCAATCCCAACCCAGTTTGCTGGCAGTGGAAATGACCCATCTCCTTCAGATCTGGCAAGGTCTTGTTCCGTGTTGGAGTCATCATGACTCCCTGATGGGCCAACAGGGTGAGGAGATTCTGGGAACTTGGGGTTTTGGGAAACTCAAATGGAGACACAGCCTAAAAAGAATAGAAAGAACAGAGATCTGTATTTAAAATGAGGGAGAAAGGCTCCTCTTGGTCCTCACTTGTTTATCAGAATTAAACTGTTTAACAACCTGCCTGAAAAAAGGGTAGAAATCCCACCCGGAACAGTTATTTGTCCCTAATCCCAGAAAGGCTAAAATTAAAGGACAACAAACTGCTGGTAATTTTGTAAGCAGAGGAAATGCTGTCACAGTGCCTGCTCCCCATGAGGCACAGGGCTGTCACTTGCTGCTGGCTCTGCTGGGGATTCCTGCTGGACCCACGCCTGCGTCACAGCCAGGTCACTGCGTCCCCACCGCTGGACACTCCAGCCATTGTGGCAGCTCCTTCCCCTGCCTGCTCCTGAGCCTGGGCTCTGCTCAGCTGCTGAGCACTGCTGCCAGGGCAGAGGTAAACAGGACACCACCCCATTCCACACAGATCACTGCACAGCCCTCACAGGACAGGAGTGAGTGCTGGTAAATCCAGGTCAGAGTTATCTGCTCCTGCAGCAGCTCATCCCCAAATCACCCAGAAGATCCAGCTGTGAGAGGCCCAAAAGCAGACTCCTGGGCATACCTTTGTAGGGGAGCCCATTATTGTTGGCAAAGGGCTTCTCTGCATGAACTCAGAGAGCTTTGGTGAGGATCGGAGCTGCCGGCAGTGCTGCAAGCCATGAATCTGCAGAGGCTGGCTGACTGGGGTATGACCAAAGTGAGCAACAAGAGGATCAGAGTGCTGCTTGGTTATCTTCTGCCTGCAGGAATGCAAATCCGACAGGTTGGGAGCACTGTGGAGCCGGGAGCCCATCCCTCGAGGAGACTGCTCAGGTGCCAAGGAACCTGGAGGGCACAGAGTGACAAACTACATCACTGCCTGGTTCTAATACAGAGAGACAGCCTGATCCCAGGATCTGCAGCTCAAACAGCTGCAGATCAAAACCTATGGCTAAGCATGGTACTGAGCAGAGCCACAGCACTGCCAGGCCTGGTCATGTTTTGAGTCTGTGGGAGGATGAGATATGAACAACAGAGAAATAAAAGCACACCTTCTTTCACTGCCACCCATTCAGAGACACAAACCCTGACTGTTAGCAGCAAGGAAACTACACACCAAGCAGGCCTCTTGGCAGAGGGAGTTTTGAGGTTTTGAGTTGGAGGTTTTGAGTTGCTTTTCCTTCACTCAATCCATTGGCTTCCAAGTCCCACATTTGAGTTTTTGCTACACAGGGTCTGTCAGCACTGGAAGATGCTGGCTGATGGGATGTGATTGGATCAACCCCAAATTCCACCAGCAACAGAGATCCTGGCTGTCCAAACATCCAGAGAAGCTGCTGAAGCAACCAACCCAACGTAGAATACCCTGAGACTACAGTTCTGGCTTTATCCATAGGAATAATGAAGGAAGGCAAGGACCAACATACCAGCAGCAGGAACACGGCTTCTCACTTCTGCTCCAAGAGAAGATGGGATAACAGTCTGGCTGGGCTGCTCTGGGATTGTTCCAACTGTGAGAGAATTAAACAAAAAGAAGTTAATTCAGTATTAAGTTTTCATAAGTAAGAACAGCATTGTGCACCAGCTGTTTATAGAAAGATGGCAGTTATCTCTTCCATCTTCTCAGCCCTAGCTGTGTGGTGAGAAGATCCTCAACTCCAGTAAAAGGAGGTAAAAAAACCTCTGCCTGGTATTAGTTTAGCAAGTTTTAGTCTGACTTTGCAGTAATATTAGTTCAGAGGAATAGAATATGAATATTCTGTATTTCCCCATCAGCAGAGACTAATAAATAGAGGATCAAGACACCAGGGATATAGAACAGCTCATTATATTAGCCCGTTCTTTTACAGAAAACAGCAAATTGCACCCATTGCACTTTGAAGTTTCTCTTGTCCCTTTCCACTTGAATTGCTTGTTAGTGTCTAGATCAGGCTACCAGATATTCAGCCAAAACTTTTCAGTCTGGAAGTTCAAGCCCTTTCAAAGCTGGTCAGAATTTTGCTTTGACAATAATTAGCTTACAGTTGCTCTCATCCCAACCCAAGCCAGTAAAAAGATACCTGGCACTTACAGACACCCTCTTCTGAGGGCAGCAAAATGTTTGATGCAGGCACCAAAGCAAAGCTTGCCTCTCCTGGGGCTAAACAGGTATTTTTCTCTCCATTTTACTGAGGTCAAAACACTTGTCAAATAATCTGTGGAGAAGAACCACAGGGGAACACAACAATCTGAACTCTCTACTACCTGGCAGCTACAGCTGGTCAAAACCTCCCTCTTTACAGGAAAGAGGCAAACGATTTTATTAGGACAGCAATGTGCCAGCTGACATCTTACCTTGTGGTGATGGTATAAACGGCTTGGCACCACCAAAGGAGAGCTTCTTGGTGCTGGGCATGGATCCATGCTCTCCAGGATAAGGAGGGGAAGCACCAGTTTTGGGAAAACCAAGAGGGCTTGTACTGCTGGACCTCCGGACCGTACCAGACCTTACAGGAAACAAGAACAGCACACAGGTTACTCTAGAGGCCAGTACAGAAGAGGAAGGAGAAAAGCATCACCCAACACACACACAGTCACTCCCACAAAAGCACAGCTTCATGACTGTTTATTCTGGATCAAAATCCCACTGTTCTAGGACTACACCAAAACAGATTAAGATGACAATCCTTGTTCTCAAGAGTTTCAATTCAAATAAATGAAAAGAAGGTTAGCTTAGCTGTCAGCAGGACAATCATTTTTCAGAGACACTTCAGATGCTTGCAGGTATCTACATCAATCCTAAACAAGACAGAGTTTCCTATCTTGCCATGTCCAAGATGTTCATTGTAGGCAGTGTCTCTGGAATGCCCTGAGAGGGCTTTATTCAATGTGCTCCTGTGCTGAGCCACTTGACCTTCAGTCAGAGCAGCCTTTAGGCAGAAAGATCTGTGCTCAATGCTGAGTAAAGTGTGCCAATGCACTGCTCTGCAACAGAGTTTGGACTCAAATCAGGAGCTACAGAGCAAAACAGCAAGACACAATAGTGTGTGGCTGTCAGATCTGAAACACTTCACAACTACCCAGAGGAATTTGGGGTTTTTGGCCTGGATAGTCAGAATTGCCTGTCTAAACGCCTTCAACTCCTTGTGAAGGCTCAACTTAGGGAGTTAAAATTAATTTGTAAAGCCCACACATGCAGGAACCTTGAGTATTAGCCAGTGCTAAAATGAAACAGAAGAAGAAACTAGTGGGAAAGTGAGTACATCCACTCCATCAGTACATCCTACTCCATCAGTCTGGAGAGAGACAGAATTATTGCATATAAATTAATAATTTCTCAATATGCTAATCTTTTCACCATCATTAAGAACACATAACCTAAATTGCAATGCCATTCTGCCTCTGCCAGCTCCTTCACCAAGATTCCCATTACACTCCTCTGTATGAGAACACAATCCTTTCATCAAGTCCTTCATTCCATTCTCAATTTGGAAACAACTTTTGTCTTGTTACAAGAACATTAGTCTCAACCAGTAGGTGGTTTTCTGGACAGGAATCAATGACTGCTGAAAAAAACCCCTCCATGCTTGAGCCACTGACAGATGCTGTCACTAAGGTATCCAGCCTCCTCTGCCAGGGATGCTGCATTTAAGTGCCCTCATGTCTCTGAACAGAAGGAACAAAGGATGTGGGTTTCAGCTGTGCCAGGAATGGCAGAAATGTCCTGATGAACTGTCAGTAACTCAGTAACACTTCAAGGTGTACATTTCACTTTATGCCACATTTCAGAAAATAAATACGTTTTTAAAAATGTATCTATTTCAGTAGTTGAGATAGTTGAGTAGTTGATCTGCCAACCTCCCTGCCCCTACCCAATGTGTTACCACATTCTGCAGCCAAGTAAATCCACGCTATAATCACTTGCTTGGAAAAAAGGAAATACTTGAAAATTTTAACCTAAAAATCACTTCTCTTCAGGTTGCTCCAGATTCAGAGGCTAATGCTCATCAAGTGCCTGGCCCTGAAGCAAAATCAATTTCCAATGAGAAAGGTGAGAAGACACCTAGATATTCAGTGGCACAAAGTATTGCCCTGCCATGTTTTTAATTCTCCAGAGCATGAGCCATGCAGAAGGTTGAATTTTATCTATCAGGAACTTGCAGAAAAAAACCACCAGGTGACTGCTTCTGCTGGAAGATGTGGAATGTCAAATGCCACCCTATGATACCCAGGGTAAGCCAGAAGACAAGCAGGACAGGTGATGTGGCCAGAGGCACACACACCTAATTAGCACCTCACCAGGCCACACATCTGTCCACAGCCACACCACAGGGCACACAGCAGCCTGTCAGGTGACAGGGGAACATTTCTCAGACACCAGAGTCTATGTCAAGGTTTGCAATCAAATGACTCAGCAAACATGACTCGGCACTCAGCAGCAATGGCCTGTTTGATACACTCGATGGAAAAGTGGAATCACACACTAAATGCCTGGTGGAGTTCTCTCCTGCCATTCCTGAAGGGTGTGTACTGAACCTGCTGATTAGAGGAAGTGATGGCCAGAGATAAGTATGGCTTCCTGGGGCAGAAAAAACATGACGCCAGAGATGCTGAGAAGATGCTAAAAGCAGCCTGTGAGTCACCCTGATTGGGCCCATTCCTCGAGTTCCTGTGCAGGGACATGCCAATCTCAGCATTACACAGAGGTGACTAAAAGGAGCAAAACATGGCAGTTTGCTCCCTGACTGTAGCTGTGGGCTGTGAGCCTCACACAGCAGCCCATCACCAGGTCTGGGTATAGCACAGCACCTTCTCCAGAACTCTCTCTTTATACCTCAGAGGGATAACCAGGACTCTTGTGAAGTCCAAAACCAACAGTGTCCATAAGTTTTGCTGTCAAAATCACAAGGCACATAGGAAATAGGACAGAGTTTACCACAAAACCTGCCACATGCTTGAAAAAGTTAACATAAAACAGTATTAAAGTTGCAGTGGCACAGACCAAGCCTTCTGCTAATCCCTATCCCTGACCAATACCAGCATATTGTGTCTCTAATTCTTGGTCCACTTCAAATAAGCCTTATCCTGAATTAGGCTGGCTGAAACCCAAACTCAGGCTGACATAGGTATTACCCTACTTTTGAAATCTAAACTTTAACTAATCCAGATACCAACACAACTTATCCCAGAAAAGACATGACACATCTTAGACACTTCTATTTGAGTGCCCCTGTTGCACAAGCTCCTTAAGATCCTCTATTGGTCTCCTTCCCATCAGTCTATGACCCAGGCTGCTGCTGCCAGCCAGCAACCATATGTGAGAAGAGAGAGAAGCCCTACATGTCTTGGATGCACCAGGCATTACCTCTGAACTCAGGTCAGCTGTCTGCTGCAGACTTGGCGTCAGGGTCTTCCTGACAGCCTTCAGAAAACATGCTCTGCCTCATGGGCATAAATTGCTCATGATTTACTCAGTCCTGGCTGCATAACCACATTAATATTCAACTCGTGCACAACACATCATCTATGGCATGACTGGCTACAGGAACCAATTAAGGTAAAGTCAGGTAGGTTCTGTAGCCTCATCCATTTTAGTTGTTTATCTCAAATTTTCCTTTTATAAAGGCATCTGCCAGATGGATGGTTCTCTCTGCCTAGACACTTGGACACTCGAGCCACAGCTGGCATGGGAGAAGCTGTCAGACTCAAAGTGGCTCAGCCTTCACTCAGAGTGACAGGAGCTTTCTCACATAAAAGCACACAGGCAAAATTTACAGTGTTAATAAATAAATCTCAACATCATCGCAAAAACACCCCAAAACACACCCAGGGGGCAAGGGGAAGAGCCCAACACACAGGGGAATTTATAGAGGTACAGAAAGTAAAATGTAAAGCAGTTTGTGCACAGACCCCCTCGTCCCAGCCCCAGCACTTACCTGGGGGAGGAGTATGGGTTGGGAGACTGCAGGTTCTGCTCGATCCGACGGTAGTTGTGGATTTGTGTGGGGACTGGGATGGGCACCGAGTGTCCGTACTTGCTGCTGGAAAACTGCCCTGGCCGGCTGTGAAAGGAGACACACAAGAGACAACCTCCTGTAAGGGCTGGGCCTTCAACCAGGTAATTGGAGATTTTATCTTCATGAAGCAACTGCGTGCAGGGAGCGTCCCCTGGGCTGCTCTGGGGCTGTGGGTTTGCACTGGGAAGTGGTTCACAGTCGTATCAAAGGGAAGTGGCACCACACATCTCCTGAAAACAGGCACCTTTCCTCCAGCACCATTCCCACCCACAGCCTGATGCTAAAACATACATCCAAGTGTACCACTCCCTCCAGGAAAAGCAGAGCCCTGCTATTTCAGGCCATGGCTGGCCTAGTTTCCAACAGCTCAGATCCACAGCCAAGCAGACAGCACTGAGCAGGGGCTAAGCATCCGTGGCTCATAAAGGACACCAGCACAGACTCTGCTGACAAGAGCTTCTTGTGACTGACTCATGCAGAGACACTGCTGCAGCCACGGCATCCCCGTGGAAGTCTCACACCACGAAGGGAATGTAGTGGTGTAGATCAGAGTATTGGCAAGTTAACTACAGGGTGGAGAAGGCAACTCAGGAGAAAATAAATCTGAGGGACAGGAGCTGGTATCTATATACCCATAAAGGACAAGATAGAATACCATGCACACAAAATTGGACCAGTCCATTCTACAAATTTCAGGCTCCTTCCATCCAAGCAGGTTAATTGGCTCATGTCTGATACCTGTTCCCCCAGGTTACTCTTGGCCTGTCCACCAGGCTACACCAACCACACTGTACAAAACCCATGCAAATACCACATTTAACTAAGTAGCTGCCTAAAGTCTTTTCCCAAAGGCCTCAGAATTCTAGGATTAATTGCCATGGCAATGCTATTTACAACTGCCAACACCAATTGCAGGGATGTTGAACAATGACAGGAAGATCTTATTGGTCATGAAGGCTTCTGCAGTCTCCCTCCTTGTCAGTCGAGGACACACACCTGGGTCTGCCCCTGATAAGCTGAAAGCATCACTCCTTGGGGTCTAGCACTTGGAAAGGAAATATTTTACACAACATGAAAGGATATATCTAATTCAGCAAGAATACACCTGTGTGTACTCAGGGGAAGAAGGAAGAGTTTGTGACTTATTTGGTAGCTCAAAGTGCCCCATTACCAGAGTTTCTGTTTTGAGAAAGGTCATAGCATTCTGTGGTTTAGCGACAGCACTGAGCAAAGCTGATCTGCAGTAAGGTGTCTGCAGATCTCCACATAATGCATGTGAAAACACTCCTCCATCACAGTAACATCCAAATAATTGGAAGAGATCTTTCATAAAGGCTGAATGATCAAATGATTCTGATCTTTTAATTCCTCTCTCAACTTTAAAAAGTTCCATATATTCTTCCTTGTGTGCTCTTATTTCTTCCACCAAGGAAACAGACTCTTAATTTCCTATTTGTCTCCAAAAGGCAGCATGGATGCCTTGGTTCTTCACTGACACACAATAAAATAAAGGCATTCAAGGTTTCCAGTGGCTCAGCAAAAAGGTGAGGCTTTGATTTATCTGTCTTCCATGAGTATAAAACATGGTGTTGTGACAGACATAAACAAAACAAAGCTTTAGCAAGAAATATGAAGATTCACGTGAAATCTTGTACTCACTTTGAACATACATTTCAAACACTCTCTTTTCTGTGTGGTCAAAATTCTTTATCAGAAAAGAAGTTATTGGGTAAAATGATCCTCCCTCTCCCCAAGAGTTTTATGAAGTCCTTATTTCCTTCACATGGTGCAAGTTGCAAAGGAAATTATCTAAATGAGGTGACATACACTAAATCTGCTAACTGGCCTCAAGCCCTAAAGAATGCAATTGACCATAAACCTGCAAGGTCCAAGAGATAAAGCTGGGACAGGGAGTTTAACTACTTGGCAGTAATTAAAAGCTCTTTGAAAACAGTATTAGATCTAGTGCTGTGGGGTACATCCAAGAAATTACCTTTCATCAGACTTACTAAGCATCTTCAAGGAAGCATTTAAAAAAAAAAAGGATCAACTATTGGCATGTTTTAATTCTGCCCAGTTCTTAATCTCTTAATTAAGAGCAAGGAGAGTTGTCCTTGAGTATACCATGACACCCTGTGGAAAACCCACTGCTGGCCACTCTGAAACAGCCCTTACTTTCTGTCCCAGTTGGACTGCAGCCAGCATTGCTTGCTAGCCTGGAGCCACACATGGAAGGGAGAACTGCTGCTTCCAAGTGAGCAGGCAGAGGGAAAACCAGGGGTCCTCTGCACCAGTGGAGCCAAGTGCTGAACCAACAGGTCTCATGCCATCTACAGGGAAGGGCACTGAAACTCAGCAAGGGCATATCTGGGTGGCACCAGTTCTGAGCACTCTCAGGGGACAGATCAAAGAGCATGCTTTGTCCTCTGGACACAGATTGACTGCTCCAATCTTTCATTACTGATGTCTAACTCCCCATCCTGAATAGCACAGAAATGAGCTTTTCTTCAAGGCAGATAGAAAAGTAGGAAGCAGCAGTAGAAGGTTTGGCATCTGCTCCACAGAAGCTGCTGGGAATGAGTAGGAAAGACAGTGAGAGTGGAAACATATTTAGATTAAAGCCTCTGGCATTGAGTGGCCACCCTGGGATCCACTAGAAAATGATGAGGCCAGTTTGGTGAACAGTGAGAAGTGGGCAGCATTTGTGGTGAACTTCCATGAATTTCTCCTCACTGCTGCCCAGAAGCAAGGCCAAATCCTTTAATGGAGACTGATCTCCAGAATGCAAAGGAATCAGTTAAGGAATAAGCTGTTAAAAAGCTTAGCAGGCGATGGCATAAGAAGCCTCATGCAATTAAACTCCACACTGTAGTACATGCTTGCCAATTAATCTGATCACGTCAGCTAGGCTCTGAGCTATATTATTCTCTGTTAAATTTGTATGCTTTGAGGCTATGTTTTGTCATTTTCTGGGCTCTGTTCATGTGACAAATGTGTTCAACACACAGCCTGGGACTGTATTTTCTTCTTAAAAAAGATTTTAGGGTCATCCATCTCCCAGTGTGAAATCCCCTTAAACTGTCCTCCTCCGACAGGTGCCATATTGACAGAACAGAAGATGAAAGCTGTCTTGCTTCCAGCAGGCAAGAACAAGATGGGAAGCAAAACCAGCAGCTCCCTGCAAGCTAAGCATATACCCTAAAGCTTCAGGGCCCAGAGTCAAGGGGATCACCTTCCACAGACCATTAAAACCTTCAGAACACAAAAGTGTCTAGGCCCACTGGGCAGCTGGTGCTGTTATGTGTGGGCAGCTGTCACCTACAACACTTCTAAAGGCCAAAACTGAGTTTAGAGCAACTGGTTTAGTTGGAATGAAACCCATGACCATGCCTGTTTGCACATGTTCCTCCTACTCCTACATCCCCCATTAGTAAACAAGGTCCAGTATCAGCATTACTTTACAGAGACACAGCACAAGGAGCTTTTCAACAAACCACAAACAACTAAGCAGGCCCTCATCTGTCCTTCAACAGCAAGGGGAGATGAGCAACACTCCCCCACACTTGTCCAGTAACTCCAGTCCATCATAATTTCAGCTTTGGATGAAGTGCTGTGCTCTAATTCACTGCATGAATTAGAAACAAGGGTCTTTAGCTGGAATTCTGCCAACCCCTGAGGGCTGGGCACTGAGGGGGATGAGCAGTACATTTACCTTCTGCTTGAGAACAATCCCTGCACCCTCAGGGAACAGAGTTAATTCCATCTCTCCTGTGTTCTCTCCTAGCCCCTCCTGAGAGCCAGAAGAGGGAGAGATAGGCTCAGTAGTTGGGACTGATCAGTGCCCAAGGCTGGGGAGTTTCTCCTGGGTGTTTCTTGTTACCCATTAATTAAGAGGAGAGATATAGATCTTCCCCAGCACACTAACACAATTATTCAGTGTTGCACAGACACCACCAAACAGTTTTTCTTACCCGGATGGGCTTGGAGAACTGCTGTATGGGGGTGATGGAGATGGTGTCCTTCCCTGGCTTTCCAAGCCTGCTGAAGTCACCAGGGAGCTCCTGAGGAAAACAGAAAGAACTCAGCTGTCAGAGCCTGGGAACCAACCCTGTTTCCCTCCTACAAAGCACAGCAACAGAGCTGTGTCTGCCCAGCACCTCATCAGTGGGAGCTCTGGGGACTGTCATCCTGCTCCTACCACATGAAACTGAAAATGGTCAGAATCAGGCAGGTGACAGATGCCCCTGAAAAAAAGACTAATTCAGGGACATCTTCCCTCCCATCCACCAGAATCCCACAGTCACAAACACCCAGCAGGCTCCAGTAGCTGGACAATTTCAGGTGCCTTGCTGGTCTTACCCACTGTACATCAGGCTGTCCTGGATTGGCTTCCCTCCTGCAGCCTCAGCAGTTAAATCACCTGAGGGACAAGGAAGTGCAGAAACAGATTAATTCAATATAATTTTCTTAAAAACATTTATACATTCATAGCAATTGAGATTTTGTGTAGAATTTCCTGCTCCTCCAAGCTCTGCTGAGTTGTTCCTGAAATCAGTGTTTTGCAAACCACACGTGGGCTGAAGCTGAAGTTTGTGGTAGATGCTGCTCATCCTTACACCCTGAAGTTTTGGAAAATCTAGGCTGAAAGCAAGTCCTCTTGGGAGGGAGCCAAAACTTGACAATCATTTGAGGCAACAGGTCCATGTCCACTTAGTGCAAGTCTCTGGCTGCTGTGTAAAAGTGGTACAAGATACTTCTAAGTGCTTTGGAACATCCTGTCCCCCGTGGCAAAAATCCAGAGCAGCCAAATGAGCTGGCAGCTGGATACACAACAAACATCTGAACACTGGGAACATGACCAGCACCAGGCAAGTGTGTACTGGTCCCACCGATTCCAGGGAAAACACAAGCTCCTCCTTATCATAAGGATTGCAGAGATCTTCCAGAGATTACTCTACTCCTCCAAATTCCTGCTTTAATACAAGTGGTGCAACTGTGAGAGGAGGAATCACAGCATTTATCACCAAGTTCCAACTCAGCAAAGCATCACACACATGGGGCAAGGTAGAACAATGTCCTTCTGCTGGTTAAGTAAGGACTTGTACATGGACATACTTAGGCATGTGGCTAAACTGAGGCCCTGGTTCTATGTATATCTGTATTTTCAAGCAAGTCCTATCACAGTATAAACACATAAAGGTCCTAAAATGAAATTTAGAGCATTTGAAGAAAAAACAACTTATTTTCGTTTTTCCCAGGGATTTTTTTCAAGTGTAAAATGCAGCTTGCTGGCTGAAATCCTGTCTTGGACTGTGATGCTGAGTGAAACTGAAGACAGGATAACAAGGTAAAAGCTTCTGTGAGAGAGAGACTTTTCCCTGCGAGCCTATTTACCTTCTTTTCCAGTTGTATTTCCAAGTTCAATCTCTTATTGAGGTCATCAAGTAATCTTTACTCTCAAATCCTGTCTTTAAAGGTAATTACAAAATATACTATGAAACTAGCCAGTGAGCCAGATGTCTTTGCCAGCTTGAAAACAAAACCATTCATACTATTCAGTCAAAACAGACAAGTTTAATCACTCTTTCAAATTTTCAATATCTATCCTTAACATCCACATTCCCCTCTGCTCAGAACATCTGCATTTTCAGAAACCACCTTACTTGAGAACTGTGCTGGGACCATGACAAAGTCATCAGTGTCACAGGAGGAATTCTTGCTGCTGCTTCCTGCAGAGTCCTTGGATCCATGCAGAAACCCGGGAGAATCCTGTGTAGGAGATGCCAGCGCCTTCTCCTGCAGCTGCTGCTGCATCTCTCCAAGGGACTGCTAATTCAAGGAGAAAACAAACACTGGCTTCAGCACAGCTACTTCATCATTCTGCTCCATCCTCTAAACTGAGCTGTACAAGGCTACAAACAACATTTTGCTGATGAACCAGGGCTGATGGTTTGCCAGAAGCAGCTGTTCAGTTTGCTCAAAAGGAACAGCCTTTTATGTGCCTGTCAGAACAACACAAAACACACTTCCAGTGTGTCTGATGCTCCAAAGATAAGAAAAATTCACTTGAGGTATTGCATCCCTCTGCTGAGGTTTTCTGGATCAACCACACATTTTCTACCAACTCACCTTAGTATGGCTGGGAACATGAGAGGCGTTTTCAGAGGTATTTTGGTTGCTCTTTATGGTTTTTTTCTGTTTTGTTCTTAAACACAGAACCATCTGGTATCTATTTGTGCTTTTGCAGCACTTGGTAACACGGAGATAAGTTCCTGAACTTCCAAGACCACCCTGTTTTGCTGTACTGCTGCTAAGGAGCTAAAGAAAGGCCCAAAAGAGATTAAACTTTCAGCAGATAAACAGCTCACAGCTGTCAGAGGCAGGACAGTCCCTAAAAAGTCCCATTTTCCTGCTCTCTTCAGCTAAATGATGAATAGCCCCACAATCCCCTCACACTGCAGACAGATGGAGGAGGCTGGATGGTTTAAGAAAGCTTTAAGGCAGCTGAACTGCCCACGGAGCAGATCAAAATCTTTATCCTAATGCATTTCCAGGCTGAGAAAGACCTGAAGCAGCTTTCACTTGGGCCTCATTAAGACCTTGCTGACCCTCCAGAGACTCTCTGCTGCACCAGTGGGGACTCCCTCTCTCTGCACACACAGTACATACAGGCAGAAGGAATTTTCCAGCTGTCAAAGTTGTCTCTTTTCCACCCAATCTGTGAACTCTGCCCTGCAGACATGGCATTTTTCCCAGACTGAGCCAGCACACCTCCACCAGCAAAACCTTCAAGGGCAGAGCAGGAGAGGTGCAGCAGACCTCTAACATGGGGCCCTCTCCCAGTCTGGCAGTGATTCTGTACCATCCTTAAGCCTCCCAAACCAGGAAAGCTCAGGAAAGTGAGTATTCTTTTCACACCATCTGCTCATTCCTGGAGTCCCATGGCCAGGAGGGCCTCAGCCAACCACCCTCTACTTCAGGCTCCCAGGGACACAGCTATGAAACATTCAGAGGGGAGCAGATCTGTCTTCTCTGTCCAGCTCGCATCATGAGAACCCACATCAACTTCTACTGGTGCCCCTCAGCCTTTCCCATACCAAATTGAGATACTTTGACCCAGGGAAACTCATGCCAGGGAGGAAAAAGTCCCATCCTTCTTCCTTCCCTTACCAATCACACCACCAGCACTCCTAAGTTCAAAGTCAAAGGCAGCTTTCATCAAGAGCCTTCAAAAACAACCTTTCAGTTCAGCAAGCTGGAAGAATGTCACTTCACTGGTCACCTAAATATTCTGCCCTCCAGAAAAGTTTTCACTGTTTTGGGTAACCAGAGAGAAAACCCATCAGTCCAGATCATCTTTCACAAGACCACTGGACTGTGGCAGGTCTGGTCTGAGCAAACAGCTTTGCTGAATGTCCCTCTGTGGTGCCTGAACATGCTGGTCAGGAGGTGGTGGATACACTGTCAGGCTGCAAAGACTTTGCTTGAACACACAGAACATGGAGCCAAGGAAGCAGAGCTACACCCTGAATTAGCAACTGGTTTGGGTTCCAAGGAACTTTCCATGCCTGCCAAGACAAGCTAGTGTTGTTCATACCAACTTGTTTCATAAAGGCTTTTCATCCAACAGGCAATGGCACACTGAAATATGTCTTGGAGAGAGTAAACCAACCTTAAGGATCCACACTCTAAACTGGACAGAACACTGCACCAAGCCCAGCCAGAACTACAGTGTTCAGGGACTTGCACCAGGAGAGTGCAAAAGCAGAGACCTCATTTCAAACACACAAGCAGGAAAACCATTAACACAAAGAGTGCATCCTCTGAGCTGTACTTACAGGAGGTGATGCCAGGTGGGAAGTGGATGAGCTGCTAGAGGAACTACCAGAGCCAGAACTGGGATAAGAAGGCATTGGCACGGAAGCAGCTAAAACCAGCAAAAGACAAAACCAAAAGAGGTGGTTAAACCAAGATCAAGCAATAATAAAAAGTCTTCTTCATCTTACCCCATCAGGTTTATCTCATGCACCATCATGTATCTCACGTATCATATGTGGTCAATTAAAGGAGAACAAAAGAAAATTAGCATTCTGTTCAGTTATGTGATTCACAGCCATCCACTCCTCCATGCACACTCTCACAGGGCTTAGAACTCCTGACCCAGGTCAGATGGCCACTCAACTGACCTACCCAGGCAGCAAGATGGGTTTTGAACCTCCAAAGCATCTTTGCAAATGCAAAGAAAGAGAAACAGGAAAGTGAACTGAGTTGCTCATGTCTGGGGCAGAAGCCAGGATCCAGACCATACCCTGACAGATTCTTCTTCATGAGACCTCATGGCTTGGCACACATACATCAAATATTGGGAGGTGTGTGCCAAGTTAAACACATGCCTACTCAAAGCCTATGTGTTTGCTGTCCAAACAGCCACTCGGGCATCCCAGGCCACATGTTCCTGGCAAAAACCCAAAACCCAACAAAAACCCCTCAAAGGGGGTTTTTCCTCAAGGAAACAGTGCATTGCTTCCTACAGCTCAATGTGGTCACTTCTGCAAGTTAAACATGTTTTGGTCATTTAATATCTTTGTACAGAAACTGTTTCCACAGCACAGGCCATCCCTGTGTCCCTTCCTTTTATGTTTTATTGTTCAGCATAGGAACTGCCAATTTTATTCACTTCATTGTTGCACTGGCCTTTGTAACCCTCACAAGGCCTAAAGCTTTCATTTAAAGGCCTGGTTAGCACTGACCTTCAGGCAGAAAAGATGATTAAGGCATCACAGGAGAAAAGAATATTTAACTCCAATGACTTATGCAAGTGAGGTTCAGTAAATAACAGAAGAGCTCAGCTCAGCCAAGCAGGGAGACAGTCAAAGGTAATAATGGCTCTTCAAAAGACTTTGAAGTAGTTAGTGGTTCAAATTCCCCAGTCCACCTGCACAAGACTGAACAGCACAGAAGAGCCTAAAATCCCCACTTCAAGGCAGCCTGAAGTCATATTTTACACTGGAACCATTTTGGTATTTGAATGACTTAAGATAGAGATCAGAGACAATACTTAATTGAGGAGAGGAGCATTGCTGCTTTTCCATTATGCTGGCAGAGAATTAGCACCTTCTGTCAAATTCCTACTTTTACAGTACCTGTGCTAATGACTCCATACCTAATACAAGAGAGATTAATAACACCTAGAAGAAGAATGCTTCTGTCTGAAGTAAAACTACCTCTGTCATTAATCCCATTACATACTACAAAACACTTAGTCTATTCAATAGGCTAGAAAAATAAAAGTCCATCTCTTTGCAATCAACTGTTGAAACAGTGTTCTAATGATAAAAGAATGGGAAAATATGCCTCTTAATAAAAGGCATTAGGAGGTCTTGCCATGCAGCCTATCAAAGAAGGTTAAAGGATAACTGGACCAGAGTCTTTTATCAGAAAGAAAGCAATCACTGAGACACTGAATTCCTCAGTCTGAGAGATGTAATAAGATCCAACAACAGGAAAGAGAAGCCAAAGCAGTATAGGCTTAAAATACATATTTTAATGTAAGTAACTGACCACTTTAACAGCTTAAGCAGGGTCACAGTGATCTCCTCCAGCCTTTGGCAAGATTAACAAGCAGGAATCCACAGCGGGATAGCAGCAGGGGGCCTGGACACACTTTGTAGCTTCTGCATCTCTTCTGCACTAGATTTAGTGCCCCTGATGGGCTGTGCTGCTGTAACACACTGCCCTGGCTCCTGGACAGCAGCAGGGATGGAGGTATCCCGAGGATGGGTGTTCTGGGAGGTCAGTCAGGGGCTTGGCATGGAGAGCCACTCTGTCCACAGCCAACACAGCTGCCTTCCCTCCCCATGCTCAGGGAACACACACAGAGGCCTGAGAACTTGCTTGTAAAAGGAAGAGCTCTATCACAGTGCTTTTGATCTCCACAGTCCTCCCACAGAGCCTGCAGAGCAATCCCTAGGACCTTCCCTACAGATTAAATACTAGAAAGGAGGGAAAAAAAGGTCTCCCCCCCATTTATCCTGCCAGATGCTACAGAACAACAGCCCTTCCTATTATGGAAGGGTGCTTTTAAAAAAAAAAGATAAGTGAATTCCCTACTGTATCCACACATACCTATTGCATCATCATTCATTTTTCCTGGAATTAGCATTTTTGTTAGAGTCATTCCAGTTCTCTCACAAGGTCCCCTCCAGTCTATTTTGGTTCTGTGATTATTGATTTAAACCTGTCTAGAATTGAGACACTTCTATTTTTGACTATTTGCCTAAGACAGTTTTTCATTAATCAGGAGGGAAGACAAGCTGGCAGACTTTGCCATTATCATCTGAAACTCAAACTCAGCTGCATGAAGCACTCCTTTAGATACAGCCTCTGTTAATCACTGTTCTTATTTAAATCCTTTAGAACTCCTCAAATTCACACTGTAACACTGTGAGCTCCAACTCAGAAGGTCCTGAGACTCCAAACAGACTTTGATGCATGTAGAACCATGAGGTTTGGCTCTAACAAACCCTCTCTGACCTCCACATCCCTGCTGGGGCACTTTTCAGTGTCAGCCATGTAGGGCAGCTTGAAAGAAAGACGCTTGCTTCCATCTCCTTCACACACCCAGGCACTCCCAGTTCAAAATTAAAAAGGGTGCAAACACTTGGCTCATCATGTTTTCAGTTGAGTCTGAATGTGGGGAATGTTAACATGAATTGTAGGCAGGCCCCCACCCAAATCCAGAAATTGCTGGATTGTAATTGTAATGTAAATAAGTCTGTTTTCATAATTGTCCTCTCCAACTTGCTCCAGCAACAAAACAGTCATCCTGCACATTGTGTAACCAATGCCAACTGGTTTCAAAATGGGAGAGCTGGGAGCCATAAAGGCAAGCCTGTGCTCCAGCTGTGTGGATCCTGATACTGGATCCTAAACTTGTAAAAATAACTTCTGACACATCATCCTACCAGGGGCTCAGCTGCCCTAAAAATATCCAACCCTCAAGTCTTATAGAAAAGCTTTATTTGGAATCTGAGTTCTACACACACTAGAGAGATGCACTTTTCTGATTATCTGGATTCAATTAAAACCACTCATCAGAAAGTTCTTTAATTGCAATCTCTGACAAGGCAATAAAGTTTGAGTGCAAACTCTGAAAGAACTTGTCCAAATAAGCTGCTTTTTAGAGTTTAAAAGTCTGCAGCATTAAAATCTTTTATATGCAGAAGTTATGGGGATTTTTTCTAGTTTTCATCTCAGTATTCTATGTACAATAAGATTAAAAAGATGGCAAAAGTCAAGCTAAGCCTGACAGGTATTTCAGTCACTGAAGCACCATGCACTTCTGAACCATAACTGCTCACCTTTCATGCTCTCTTATCTCAGAGTCAAGGAGGCACAGCTTCTCATTCATTAGAGGCAGAAGCAGAAAAACCTCCAAAATATTCTGCATGGGTACCAATTACAATGTGTTTACTGGGAGAAGACTTGCACAAGCATCTAATTATGCCTTCTCATGTGTTATTACTGTAACACACTGCCCCATACCATATGCTGATCAGACCTGGCTACAGACAGACGACAGTCTGACTAGACACAGCATTTTAAAGACTTTATTAATAAATTTTTACACATCTAAAGTACATGCTTAGTCACAGGTACAAAACCCACAATATAAAATAAATTATAAATAAACAAACAAAAATAAAGTACACCATCTTAGTTAACAAAGCCCAAAGGGCCTGAACCCAGTCTTCAGGGAGGGAGATGAGAGGAGGGACATGAAAACAACCATCCCTCGAAACAGCAGGGAAGAAGAGGTGCTTGTTAGCAATGTCTTATTGAAAGGTTTTTGAAAGAAATGTTGATTTTGCTGAAGCATCTTAAACATGCAAATGTATTTCAACAAGGAGGATCCCCCTGCCTTAGCAGCTTCAAAATGATCCATCTGGAGAATGATGATCTACATTTGAGGACTCACCAGTTTTCCAGAATTCCAAAGTTACATTATATTAAAAAAACTCAGATGTGAATGACTTAGTGGTGGCTAATTATCAGCTCAAGGAGATCAAGAACACAAGGCACACTGCTCCTTCCCCAGATCTCCACTGCAGGTCTGAGGGCTCTAATTCAGTCTGAGCACAACCAGCATGGTTCAGATGCAGGTCTTCTTCTCTTTGGTATGCTGAGCCACATGTTGAGATGAAGAAGCACAGCAAGGTTTTGGACTCATCCTAGCTCTGCACACAGAGTCAGGGGAGCCACCCCCTGAGAACTGCAGCCTTGCCAAGACACACTTGAGCTACAGCTGTGCAAGGGTCAAGCCCACTGCCATGCTAGACAGGATTCCATAAATCTCAGGTGAGTTTTTGTTATGGAGATCACCATAACCCAGTCTCAGCTGACACACTGGCTCTTCTCTCTCTCCTGTCAGAAATCAAGAAGACCACAGGCAGCCTTTCTCCTCTAGGCTCTTCAGCACACTTCCCAGAGGCTCTAACCCATCACTGGCATCTGGCAGCAGCAGAGACCTCACAGCAGACCATAAGAACTCTCTCCTCCACTAGCAGATTTCTGTGCACCACAGCCTGAACATCTCCAGCAATGGGTTGATATTCCTCCCATGTCTTCAAAACCAGTAGCAGTCTTTCCTGCCAGGAGAGGACTCCAGGCTGTGGACGTACGTCTGGAGGTGAGGATCAGCAGGGTGACAGAGGGGTTTGCAGTTTGCATAGCCCTTACCTGCCTGTAAAGGGGCCTTTTTTCTTGGTCCTTGACCCCAAACCATTAACCTTGGTGCAGGTGGGGGCAAAGGCTGAGCTACAGTCTCCTGCTCATAATGGCACCTCTGGTTCCTGCACAGCAAGTGTGCACAAGCTGGAAACTGGGGCCAAGTCAGGAGAACCCTCTCCCGTTTTTCTGGGGTTTTCTGCTCCCCTGGCCAGTGAAGCAGTGGGACAGCTGGAGGTAGGAGATGAGGTGGTGGGCATGCAAGAACATCCTGAGGGGGAGATCTTCTGCCCACTGGGGGATCAGACTCCGAAGGGCTTTTCCCACACAGCCGAGAGACAGCAGGTGCCAGGAGCTGGGCTGGCTTAGGAGCAGCCCTGTAGGGCCAGAGTCCTTTCCTGCCCCGTGTTCCAGGGCTGGCCCCACATCCTGCTGGCACAGGTGGGTTTAGGGCCCTGGCTGCTTTGAAAGCACCCCTAAACCAGAAGCGTCTTTTCTTGCCCGCAGGACGATCACCTGAGTGCACAGGTAAAAATCTCATCAGGGACAACTCAGAAGTCCTGCTCTGGCAGCAGGAAAGCAAGAGGGTGGCAGGAGTGATGTAGATATCAGACAAGATGTGTCTACCCATGGCACACACCCAAGAGGGAAACTGGGTTTGTGCTGGACATGGTTCCTCCAAAACCTTGCATTGGACACCCCAAATTAGTCACTGATGAAGATTCTTGGTGCTATCATTTACTCAGGAGATTAAATGTCCAGGAGAATCCCTCCAGAGAAGACAACCATACACAATTCCACTAACCCAAGTCTCCTGGCCAGAGGATTATGATGCTCCATGCACAATTTAGAAGCAATTCTAAATTGTTTTCCACCAAAAACAAACCTCTGAACCATCATATGTGTTGCTGCAACTTTTCCAAAAAGTTTTGAATCAAAAGGAGGAAGAGAAAACTTGGAATGGAAATTTGTCTTAGTTCTGGCCAGCTCCCACAGAGTACCAAATGTAATCAAATCAATCTAAATCAAGATGTATCAAGAACTTTGATGTAAATGATGAAACAAGATTTGGTAACCACAAACCATTTGGCTTTTGCACAGCCAACCTGGCAAGCAGGGTCAAGAGTGCCAGTTTCCACCATTCACTAGCCTGAATGGTCCTACAGATAAGGATGAAAAGCAAGACCATGATACACAATCCTGTGTACCTACAAGGACCCCACTGGCCAAGAATTTCACACAAAGCAGCTGAATACATTTCAAAGCTACATTTGCTTCTACTTTAGGTTTCTAAATATCCCCCATTCATCCCTTTGAAGATAACTCAGTAAAATTAAATACATTTTGATGGCAAAATCTGGACATGATATAGTAATAAACACTGAATCCCTGCCTAAATAACTAAGGAAACATAAAGCAGTACTTTTCTTTCCTTTTGAACTAACAGCAGAGGAAGTCAGGCCATGGTTCAAATAGAGTTGTAATCAAAAATGCAATACTTACATTTTTTCATAGAGGCACTTGCATCCAAGAATGGGTGATGGAAAAATTCATCTGAAAAAAAAAGAAAAAAATCAAGAACAATGACTCAGTGAAAGAAAATGACTGTAAGAAGTTTACACAGCAGCTAAAGCACAGGAAGTTACAGTGTTATACAGTGATTTTTCCATGTAACAATGGAAGCTGACTGACTATGGTTGCATATAAAAGTGGTCAAGAATACAGGCTGGAGACTGGATGCAGGACCTGCTCATGAAAAAAAGGGATGGGAAATGACTTGGATCTCTGGCTGATCAGGATGGTGAATCACCTTAAATGCAGGCATCCAGGGAAGCTGTATTTATCACAGTGCACTGCCACTCACTCCATGGAATAGGAATGATGGACAAAAAGGCTTCCACTGAGTGATCTTCCATGACACATAGACTCAAACCCATCATGCACTGAGGGCAGAAATGCATTTTTAATGGGCCAGCCCAGAACTCCCTCCCTTTCACATCAAACACAACTGCTGCTTCCTCCCCTCATTATGGGAATTCATTCTACAGATCTGGGCCAAGAAAAGCTTCTGTCCTGGCTTGCTGAGCACTCTCTACATGTCTGCCTGTCCTCACAAGTAGCCACTTCTCCCAGCTCCTTCATCTCTGATTCACTGCAGCTTTGTGCCAGAGCCCTCTCCTATCACAATCAGCAACTCAGTCTTTTGGGAGCGTCAGCCATGGATCAACACTGATTACTGAGCTTCAGCTTCTTTCCCAGAATGGATTTCCTGTTGCAACACCCAAGGTTTACAAACTTCTGTAAACAGCTCTTCTTTGGCGACTGAGCTTTCCAGAAAGTAGTCACAGGGTTTTTTGTTTGTCTGCTTTTAAACCTTGAACAATCCCTGACTCCCCAGCCTCTCCTCACCACTGCCATGCCAGGGTCCTGCAGCCAGAGTGCAGTGGTCTGGAGCATAGCTCAAGACAGGGAATGGAAATCTTTGGCAGGGAAAACTGGAATCATAGATTAGATCTGCTGTGGATTGAGAACATCCCCATCCTGTGGGAGCTGCTCAGCTGCTGAGGTTTCCTGCTTCTTTTTCAGCTTGCTGCACTAGAGGAGGGTACCATCCCTCAGCCAAGCTGACTCAACTGAGGGGGTGGAAATGATGATTTCTTTCACTTTTCCCCCTCCACGCTCCAAACTGCTTATTAGCTGTGCTTGCAAAGCAAAAGTTAAACAACCCAGCTTGTAATCATCAGCAGGAAACTTGAAACCCTCCTGGTTTTCCTCTAGATAATCTTGAGATTGCAGAGAGCATCAGTTCCTGGCAGAACAGCAGCTGGGACACACAATAAGTATATGAAATTTCAAGCTGATGAGTTGCTGTTGTGTGACTCAACTGAGCCCCAGGGGAGCTCTGTGGAGGTCACTGTGACATCTCCAAGCAGACAGTCTCAGGGAACAAGGAACAGCAGGAACCCCTCTCCTCTGGGGACAAGCCAATTTATTGATAAGTAGGTGATAAAGGACAGGAAAAATGTCAATATTGCAAGATGTGCTGTAACTGTTGTCCAGAGTGATATCAAAATCTACTATCTCAAATTTCCAAGTGTTAGACATGGACTCATGCACTCTTACTCCCAAGAGGTACAAAACCAGTTTATATGGGGTAAAAAGGTTTGCCAGACAATTTCTGACAGCGGGGAATCAACAACCTCAAAGATACCTTCTTTTGAAATGCACAGCAGCGTGATAGAAGAGGTAGAGATCCACAACCCAGATGAAAGATCTGCAGGGAATAACTGCCAGGTGATTCTATCCAAGCCAGTCTGTCAGGAGCTTCAACAACTCACTTTTCAAAAGGCTCATTCTCTCACTTCTACACCTCAGTAACCAGTCCTTTGCATTCATCATTGGATAACTATGATCAACCTCAGGTAATCCACAGTTGCTTACCCAGCTGACCATCCCCAGAAAGGCTTTCCTGGTACTGCTAATCCAAAAGAATAACAGAGGGTGCAAAACAATTCCTCTTCATCACCTAGCATATACTGCCCAGTAGGAAAGAATCCACCTGAGCAGATAAGCATACAAAACCTCAACAGAAAATCAACTCTCAAACCCCAGAAATGTCAAACTATTTTACTCCAAGTCTGATTAAAAAGCAGCATCCTGAACACACACACAGGATGTGTTTGCTTTTAGATGACCTGGTCCTTTCAGCGACTCAGGGAAAGGCTCCACCTCTATCTGCTTTCCTCTAGGGCATGGCTTTCCTAGGATGTTCTTCAGACCTGTGAGCTCAGCTAAAATACATTTGTAAGATGCTGCCAAGCCAGAACCTCTGGGCTCACAATGACTGATCTCAGTTTAGAAGGAATTAAGACAAAAAAGGAAATCCTCATGTCAACCAAGTCAGAGACTGAGACAAAGGCTTGGAGATTGCCAGCTTGAGCCCTGAGAAGGACCAAGGCTTCCTTCCCCAGAAACTGGAAAAGGAGGGAAGGATCTGCAAAGCAGCTACATCTCCTGGCTCAGATTATCACAGCAAACCCTGAGAAACAGAGGGTAGTGACTGGATTGTTCAGTAAATGAGTGCAGCTTGCAGCTCTGGGAAGGAACTGTGACAGAAAAGCACAGATACACAAGACACATTTTACCTAGTAGCACACTTAACCACAGCTCAGAGAGATATAAAAGCAGAAGCCTGGACAGGGAATGCAAGTAACAAAAATATGCTGAAGGTGTGCCAAGTGTCCTTGGTTTACAAAACTGTACTGAAATCAGCACTGACCTTTCCAGCACATAAACTAAAACCCCCAATATTATGCAACCCTCCAGGCACAGGTGAAATCCAGATGTCTGGATGCTTCTCCTAGCACCAGCCAGAAATAGAGAGGCTTGTTCAATGCCAAGAGACACAGAGGCAGGTAGCAGAACTCAAACTGGAAGGAAATCTTACCAAAGTCCATGCGGTCCTTATGATTACGCTGCAAGAGGCCCAGCAGGAGCTGCCTCAGGTGGCTTGATGTCTCCCTGGGGATGCTAGGATTGAAAACAAAAGCAAAGTAAGAGAGATTTGCAATCTACTTAAACAGTTTTTGCATATTCAGGAAGGCAACTGGCAAATGCAAACTCACTCCAGGCCTGCTGGGCCAGGAACACCAGGAGCTCACTGGAGGGAGGCTGATCAGAAATGTCTCTATTTTATATCTCTGGCTTTCACTTCCCACTGCCATTGTTCAGGCTACAGCTAATTTTCCTTTAGTGACCTCTCCCATGAGCACCTGCAGATCATTCCCTTCACAATGTCATCCCTCTGGTGCTCAGCTAAGCCCATTCCACTTGCAGTATTTCACACATAATAAATAAAATCACGCCTACTTGCTCTAATGGGAATAAGATCACTAGAACAAAGCAGTTTCCAAGGGGAAGCTTCCAATTAAGACACTGGTGGTGAAATGTATCACCAATTACTACCATTTTATTAAGGCATTTATTTTTCAGTGCAGCTTATGTAAGACTAGCAAGTAACCTTTGTCTATTTGTTTCCTTGATATACAGTATATATTAATCGAAGGCCACTAAGATGTAAGCAACTGCCACCTCATCCAGCTAAAATTTGTGCAGTTATTACCTCACTTTTCAGCACAGTTAGGGAGAAAAATATTCTTTTCAACAGCCTTTGAAATACAAAAGAGCTGGTAAAGCACTGTGCTCTCCCTCATCCCACAAGCAGATGGGGAAGAGGCCAGGGCAGCTCTTCATAACCCCTGTAGATTGAAAAATGCAGGGAATAAATGAATGGATTAAGGCACAGAAAGCAGAGTTCAGCTCTTGCATAGTGGATTCAGCCCTGCTGACTTCTCTCCATCCCCAGAAGTGCTGCTGGGGGCTTTGGGCTGGGACAGAGCTCTCCTAGTGAAGTGTGGGTGGCTGCAGCTCCTCTCAGTATTAACTGTTTATCATGGCTGTTCCCAGCATGGCCCCCACGCTCTGCCAGGCTTTCCCCTCTCCCCACACTGGGTCAGCTGAGGTAATGACATGTGTGCCCAGCACAGTAATTTTAGCTCTCAGTGGCTCTGCACGTGGCTCTGGCACCAGTCACTGCCCTGAAGCCAAGCCCAACAAATGCTGGGAGAAAAAGCCCTTCCTATACCATCTCCACCAACACACCCTGCCACTGACAGGGGTAAAACAGAACCTACCCCAAAAATAGTGGGGGGAAAAAAGTGTGCTAGCTAGCACTACCAGACTCCTGTTCAGAGAAACAGGAGAAGGGAAGCAAGATATGTGCTTACATGTTTCAGTACCACCCAGTTATTTTTCTGTGAAGCCCTAGGCCTTGCTGGGGCAGGAATTTGAACCCAGCAATTCCAAGAACAGAGAATGATGGCAAGCATTCCTCATCCTTGTTTGTACTGGAGGAGCTGCTTTTCCATCCCTGATGCTACAATGGTTTTGTGCACCTTCTGAGGTTGACACAGGAGGAGGAAGGGATGCAGTTAGACTCGGGTTGAGTCCCATCAAAAGAGTCTCTTGGAAGCACTCTGTGTAATGGAATAACCCAAAGATAGTACAGCAAGCAGCCTCCTGAAAAATGCATCAGTGCTGGAGTCCTGCAGCCCTGCAGGGTTATCATCATCATTTATTTATCTGTGACACATAAAGCTCTCATTCAAAATGAGCCCATTTCCCAGCTATGACTTTAGCCTTGGTATGGTTTTAAAGCCAAGAAACAGGTACATCAACTCATGGACTTCACATGGCACAACACAGATGAAGAGGGTGCAGATTAACAGCCTGTTTGTCTCCTCTCACCTCCTATGTCCAAAGCATCAAGCTTTGCTACCCTTAAGTATTGTTTTCTAGGATCATCTTTTTAAACATAAGCAACAAATCCGCCTCCTTTCTCCCATGACCTGGGATGTACTTCCAATGCAAACCAGCACAATTAATATTAATGACTTAGATCAGCACTATTAAAATTGTGAGGCCTTTGGGCTTCTCCTGCCATGGGCTCCCCAGAATGCTCAGAACAGCATCTCCTCACCTGCCTGCACCAGCAGTGCAGCCAGGGACCATTTCCCCACTCCATTCCCAAGCCAAAACACTTTCCCAGGCCATGGCAAGGAAGTGTGTGCCAGCCTGCATAGCCCCAAGGAAAATGAAAACAAATCCTGGCACTGCTGCAGTCTGAGAAGGAGGTTTCTGGAGTAGTTTGTGTTTCATCGTGTGCTGGCAGGGCACTCAAGCAGTTTATTCATGTTTACTCAGGAATAGCACAGATTGCAGCCCACACTAAAGAGACAAACTGACTTTGGAAAGAGGGAATTGCTATTTACACAAAGGCCAGTTCAGATCTGACTTCTACAGTGAGAAAAACAACCAGCTTGGATCTCAATTTTGGAAGAATCTGGTAGTTCAAAAGTGCAGATAAGTCAAAATAGCAAATGCAGACTGTGTGAAGGACTCAAGCAGGACTAATCCCTACAAGAACAGACATGCTCTCCTCTTACAGCTGAGTTTCATTTCTCCTCGCCTGCACCATGAGCCAAACAACAGCAGGGCAGTGGGATTGACACAAGAAAACTTATTAATTTTATAGATTTATTTCTCATTTAGTAAGAGTGGCTACCTCAAAGGTGAGCAACCATGTTTTGGGCTGTGTAGGAAAAACAGAAGCTCTACTTTCTGCTCACACAGACTGGCTCCAACTATACAGTCATATTTTTGCTTTAAATCGTTTCTTTTCAGGTGTTTTACTCCATCACGCCCTCTGGTTGAATCCAGGTGCCCCAGAGGTAATCCTGGTAGAAATTTGTGCCTTCTCCCCAGATCAAAAAAGGAAGTACTTAAAGGGAAATTAACTGTATATCACAAGTTATTGATAAGAGCTGCAGGTTCTTGACAGTTCCTTCCAGTTATCTCTTGGAGCTGTCTGGACTGATAAGAGAAAAGAAAAATCCATATACAGCAACCCAATGAACTTCCTGCATATATGGCTGCATTAGCAGTCCTGCCAACTGGGAGATAACTTTCTGGTTAAAAAAGGCCAGTCAGATTTTAGATATATAATCTGGAACTTCAGCCCTGTCTCTGTACCAGGCTGAGGTTTTCAGAGCAGGCATGAGCTTCTGCTTTCAGAGTTCAGAAATCAAAGGAAAGCCCACAGCAACAAAACCAAAATACCCTGACAAATCACAGCAGAGAGGTAACATATACCCTGTTGGGATAAGAGCAGTTCTCTTCCTCCTGGAAACTGCAGCAGTGTCCATTTCCAGGGAGGTTATAGTATTTCCCCCAAGAGCAGGATGGACACAAGCAGTTGCTGCCCTGACACGTGAGAAATGGGAATGTGATCTGCAGCCAGGTATGGCAGGTTACAGCAGATCCCAGAATTGCCTTGAGTTCCTCCCCAGGCTCTCAGCCTCAGGGGAGCCATGTGTGGAACAGGACCTCTAGCTGGCTCTTGGAACCACCAACAGTTCTGGATTTTTGCAATGTAGAGAGACAGAACATCCCTTTCTTTCTGCAGAGAGACAGAACATCCCAACCCTGGCTATCTGCTGCCATCAGACTTTCTCTGGGCCACGTCACTGCTGGTTTAAGGAATGGGGAACGGCAGGAGGCCAAATATTTCAGTCATCTCCCCAAGTGACAGGCCAGGAGCATGCAAGGACAGGTGTAAACAGAGTAAACAAGTGCCTACAAACATTGATACTGGAAAAATGCTTACTTGGGCATCAGCATCTTGTTTTTCTCATAGAAGAGGCGGAGATCCTGTGGGCTGCTGGCCTGTATGGGAGAAAGAAACCAGTACATGAAGCAGTTGACAATGAAGGAAAGGAATTAGCATTTCTGTTTCACTATAGCTCTGAAGAGCAGAGGCACTTTTTAATTGCTGGACCAGCACAGACAATTGAGAACCTGTAGCTTGCTTTAGATTGAAAAGCCAGCCCTGTGCTGCAATGAAAATACAATATTTCAACCTGCTGCCATTTTGTCTCTGACCTGGTTCTGTCCTGTTCTACCCTTCCACAGGCTGAGCTTCACTGCAGTGGGCTCTGATGCTCAGGTTTGAGCTGGCCTAATAGGAGACTAAATAACTATAGATGTGAGGAGTCCCAAATGATGAATGACAGATCCTGCTGAGAACATGGATTAATGCTGTAGGGCATTTAGAAAAGGGGCAGGGAGCCTGCTGACGTGCAAGGGATCTGTGAAGAGGCTAGGAACATGGAGAAACAGCAACTGAATTAGGATTTTCTACTTTAGTTCCAGGAAGCCAGAAGGCCTCAAGCCAGAGCTCCTATTTTATTTGTGCAGTAATGTATACAACTGTGGGGGATGTTAATGACAAGATGCCAAATTCTGAGAGATGGGATTAAAAAAAAAAAAAAGGAGGGGGCTAGGCACAAGAGGTTTACAGCTGAGGTTAAAAATAAAATCACCAGTAGACAAGCACAGACACATAAAAATCCCCTAATATAAATTCTCCATTTGTTTTCATGAAATGAATACAGGCCAGTAAATTAACCCTAGTGTCTCAAGCTTTTCTGCTTAGGCAAAGGTGCTTTATTAAAGGCAGAGCAGGCTGGCTGGCACGATACAGACATGAAGGCACATAAACAGGGCAGGAAGATCAGAGGGATTCATCTGCAATCAATTATTAGTGCAGTCGAGTGTGTAGGAAAGCGTGAATGAGGAGGCAACAGGCAGCTTCTCCTGATGTTCAGAGCAGGCTCAAAAATCCCTCGAGCCTTCCACCTACTTCTATTTCTAAATTAGAAGCATTTAAGGTCAATTAAGATGCTTAAAATGGCAAATCAGACAGGCCAATCTGCAGATGGCCATCAAAACACCACTAACACGGTATGGCTGGAAAAGCAGCCACATAAGATGCTGTTTCAACATCACCTACTCCCTCTGGCTGAAGATGAAAACTAAGGATAACTGAGAGCTCAGTAAAAAAACCTCAAGAGAAACCAAAGGTAGTCTCAAAAGCTGATAGTATCAACACACTCGTGTAGTACTCATCAGGGCAGTGTTTTTTACACAGCCTTACCAAAAGAAGCTACACCAAAAAACCATCAAAATTAAAGCAGAGCACTTTGTTACACAGATGCCGAACTGCATCATAATTTCCAACTGCTGCCACTCAATTTAATTCAGGAAAACTCCATTTTACACCTTCCCCTTGCAGGTCTTGGAATGTAATTAGATTAATATTTGGCAAACTTTAGGGAGGCAAGCAGACACACTTGCACCAAATGGCCTGGCCACATTGCCCAGAGTGATGACAAATATTCCTGACAGGCACAACGTGCAAGGAGAGGGCAGAACGTGGGGAGGGAAGGGCTCATTCACTTCAGAGATAGAAGCAGCTTGGCTGTTTGCTCTGGTCATTTCCTGTTGCAACGGCTCAATTGTTTCACAAATACAATGAAGCTCTGATCTACTTCAAACACTGTTTTGTCAGAAATTTTCCNAGCCAGAGCTCCTATTTTATTTGTGCAGTAATGTATACAACTGTGGGGGATGTTAATGACAAGATGCCAAATTCTGAGAGATGGGATTAAAAAAAAAAAAAAGGAGGGGGCTAGGCACAAGAGGTTTACAGCTGAGGTTAAAAATAAAATCACCAGTAGACAAGCACAGACACATAAAAATCCCCTAATATAAATTCTCCATTTGTTTTCATGAAATGAATACAGGCCAGTAAATTAACCCTAGTGTCTCAAGCTTTTCTGCTTAGGCAAAGGTGCTATATTAAAGGCAGAGCCTGCCAAAGTAGNCTTACCAAAAGAAGCTACACCAAAAAACCATCAAAATTAAAGCAGAGCACTTTGTTACACAGATGCCGAACTGCATCATAATTTCCAACTGCTGCCACTCAATTTAATTCAGGAAAACTCCATTTTACACCTTCCCCTTGCAGGTCTTGGAATGTAATTAGATTAATATTTGGCAAACTTTAGGGAGGCAAGCAGACACACTTGCACCAAATGGCCTGGCCACATTGCCCAGAGTGATGACAAATATTCCCGACAGGCACAACGTGCAAGGAGAGGGCAGAATGTGAGGAGGGAAGGGCTCATTCACTTCAGAGAGATACAAGCAGCTTGGCTGTTTGCTCTGGTCATTTCCTGTTGCAACGGCTCAATTGTTTCACAAATACAATGAAGCTCTGATCTACTTCAAACACTGTTTTGTCAGAAATTTTCCTGGCAATTAAGAGAGTATATTCAAAGCAGCATATATATGAAGACCAGTTCATTAGAGAAGGTTTCTAAGCACTGGCTTGGACAGAAACAAACTCTCAGTGAAGTTTTCCTCCTCTTTGTACAAATTCAAGAGATGTCCCTGTAGGGATGCTGTTCCTCCACGTTCTGCTGTGTCAGTACAATCCCCATTTGCTCTGCAGGGACCATATCAGGCTCCTCCCCACCCAGACCACACTCCCTCACTTGGGCTGACAGCCTGTGATTCAAGGCTGGTCCCCAGTGCAGACACCAGGGGAAGGAGTCTTTCTAGTGAGTGCCCAGCACACACAGCCATGGATCACCATCAGTTTGGTAAAACCAACTGCATCTTCGTGTAACTTCATTATTAATTGACTGAGTCATACAGTTCTGCTCCCAGTAACCTGTCCACTGCTCTCTTGCTATCATACAATTCATAAAGCACTAGGAGCCTCAGCCACCTCTCCTTTCAATAAATGGTGCTTCTCTAAGAATCATGGAAAAAAAAAATCCAGAAATGTTTGTAATACAGTAAAAACGTCACTTGAATTCCCCTGTCTAGAAAGCTAAGAACTTAACTTGAAATCTGCCTTCCAGACAGATACACCCTGCCCAAGAAAAACACCAGAAAAAGCACACTTTAGGAATGTAACAACCAGACCATTCAAGGTACACAGGTACAACTTCTACCTGTGGGACAGCACCCATCTATCAGAACCAGGGATGCAGAACAGCTCAGCTTTCCCTAAGGCCAGGAGAGCACACCAGCAGGACAGTTCACCCCCTTTCATGTCCCTAGGGAGCAGATGCATTTTGGTTTTGTCTACCCTTTCTATATATAGAGGCAATTGGACAAATTCAATCCTGCCACTCTGTTACTTTATCCTGAGCAGCAGTGGAAATACGTTGAGCCAACAAAGGCATTCAGCAGATCCCTGCCAAATCCCCTTCAGTGCTGGCTGCCTGGAAGTGAACTGCATGTGAAAACCAGGCAGGGTGGTGCTCCCAAAAGCACTCAGCAGTGGATTTGTCATGCTTGGGCCAAAGCTGGATGCAAAAGTCCAACATGCAGACAGAAGAGGGCCAGAGATTCACACCTTCCCTGAAGAGCCCTGTCTATTTAACACTCCATAGCAGGTGTATGGTATCTGCCCTGCTCTTTGAATTCTTTCTTTGGGGATTTAGAGGTGCAGAAAGGGGATTTGGATATGTTGGAAAGAAAAAAATAAATAAGTAATGTTGTTTCTAGCTCAGTAGCTCTAGGAAAAAGCTTGAAAACCTGCTGAAAATACTTTCTGATATTGTAAGACTCCCACAACTAAGTGGCTGGCATTCAGAGGACTTGAAAGCCCAAGGAGCAGAAACAAGCAAACAAAAACCACACCCCCTGAACGTTTTTCTTTAGCAGTCCATGGATTTCCCTCTACTGCCAACAGAGCACAGTAAGACCCACAAACACTGGTCCAAAAGCCAGTGGATCACTGACTACAGCAACAAGTCAATCACTGCACCCAGTCTGAGCAGAATTACCCACCAGCTCCAGGAATTTCTGTCCCTATGGACACAGGGCACAGAGCTGGAACAGAAGAGCAAGCTGCCTAACAAATAAACCAGGGGATTGAATTCTTGGCATAAAATCCAGCCCTTCCTGGTGTTCAAGGCATTTCACAACATGGCAGTTGCTGTAAATGATACATAATCCTAGTACTTATGCAGACAGAATTAAAGCAGTGAACATGGTACACTAGACTTAGAAATTAATTTTTCACCTAACAGCTAGCTGGGATGAGAACATAAACAGGTTAACTCTTTCAGAGCTGCCAGACCAGGCAGAAAAACTTGCATTAATTCTCTTGTCAATCCCCTGCTCTTTGGCTCACTCTCCCCCAGACACAGGGCACCATGTCCATAGAAAGCTCAAGATTCATGCTCAGACAGCAGACAA
>VZTT01013865.1:0-18872 GCA_013400855.1 Buphagus erythrorhynchus | reverse complement strand
TGAACACCATAACCCAGGCAGACACACACAGCCTTGGGTTGTATCACAGGGATGGATGGGGCTGCTGAACACCATAACCCAGTCAAACACACTGTGCACTGCAACGTGCACCTATGCACGTCCTCCAGTCATGAAGACAAGGAGAATTAGAGTGCCTTTGGATTCAACATGGAATTACCACATTGCCTAATGCCTGTAATTAGAGGGCAGAATGGATCTGGAAGCTTACAAGCAACTCATTCAATGAGAACCAGGGGATTTGCACGCGCTGCTTGCTTAAGTGTTACAGGAACTACCAGCACAAATGTCTGAGGAGCCAGTGGGAAAGTTGATGTTGCAATTAAACACCATCACAATTATCAAAATAACTGAAGCAGCACAATAACCACTCAATAGAGATGAGCCTCCTGAGTACCAGACAAATACTGAAGAAATCTAAACCTTCCAAGATGAGTTTTCAGTGAAAAATCACTCCTGTCCAAAGCACCCTGGGCATCTGCAGAGGCTGGAAGAGAAGATATCTCACAGGGGCACGTGGTGGGATGCAGAAAGCTGACACTTATCTAGGCTCTGGGACCTGGCAGTGATGGGAGTAACTAAACCTTGCTGGAGTCCCTTACTGACTCCTCCCTCTGGAAATCGGTGCTGCTGGGTTCTCTTCACTGCCAACCAGCACACAAGTGTTAAGAGTTAAAATAAAACTAAGCACCAACTTCCCAGACACAACAATCTTTACAGTTGCCAAAACAAAATATTTTATTGGTAAAAACAGAGCTAAAGGTTAACTTTCTCACATGAACTCAGGCAAAGAAGAATCATTTCTCACACCAGGTAACACTTAAACAAACCAAACTGGGGTAAAACTGAATTTTATTTGGAAAATACAATTCATTGTCACTCTCTCAAAATAGCCACCAACTTCCTGAGTAATTTCAATCAATAAACCAGGAAGTGAGCTGTATTAACAGCCTTACTAACTGCGCGCCTCACTTTTTTCTTGAGATTTTTTTTTTTTGGGGGGAGGGAGGGTGGTAGAAGGGTAAAGACAACAATGTACACACGGAATTAGTAGTACAGACCAGAATATTTTCTATAAATGCTTGTTTCTGTCATTTGTTTCTATAATTTCTTGTTTACACACACAGGTTTGCCAATGGAGTGCACAGCCCAGTACTTTAAGAGCAAGGTTCACCTCATGTGCATGAAAGCTAAAAAATTTAGCTTTCAAAGCCCATGCACTGGCAAAGCTGAAGTTTCCCTATTTTTAAAAAGTATTTGATTGATAACATTTGCATTCAGAAAGAAAAAGAAGGTACCAAATACAAAACCATCCTCCACTGGTGTTCATAAGAGCATTCTGCCACCATTAAAGATGCTCCTTTTACAGCAATACCCAACAGATGCAAAACATAGCTAAGACAAAGCACACTAAACCTGGATTTTAAAAAACAAATGCCTGTCACTTCTATCTCACCCACACTTTACACAAACAAACACATGAAAGGCAGAATATTCTTCTTCCTTCAAGTACTAAACCCTTTCTTAAAATTCAAGTCCACAAATATAATTCATTATTCTGCAGGAAGAGCATGACATGCTAGCATCAAGCCCCAAATTATCATTCTAGGGATACCAGCACTAGCTATAGGGCAAATGTAAATTTATCTTTTAATCCTTCAATTTTTGCCATTTCCAGGCATCTCATACCTCAATAAGGAGCCTGAAGTATTATCCAGCTGACTAGCTTTTAATTTGAACAACGTGAACAAACTTTGTTTAACCATGACCCAGAGCCATGCATGAAACGAGATTAAAGTTGTCTCTTCACATTTAGTAATCTTCTAGTTAACATGCAAAACAACCAGAAAGCTACTCTAAGGGAAAAAACTCAGTACCAAAAAAAAAATTAAAAAAAAAAAATTAAAAAAAAAGGCTGTGNCTGCAAAGTATTTGGCTTGATGGCAAAGACACCTGAGTCTCACCAAAAGGTTCTTCAAGGCACCATGGTCCCAGATACTTGTGCTATACTCTCCAGAAGACCCCAAATTTAGTGGGTTTTGTCACCCTCACAGCACTACTGGCTACACCACAGCCATCCTCAATATGCTGAAACAGGAAATATGTTCTGCCCTAGATGTGGGAACATCTCAGGGGTAAACTTAAGAGAATATACTCTTGGGATCTTATTTTAATCCAACACTACAGAACTGCAAGGCTTCAGTATAAATAGCTTTTTGCCAGTCACCAAGTAAAGACAAACTGCGTCCCTAGCAGTGTTGAAGTATGTTTAACCTATAAGGCCATTGTAACTAAAATACAGAACTACTGACAACAGTCACTACTAACCTACACAGAAAGGACTACAAGACCAGCAGAGGATATTCCCCATACTGCTGTACTTACTGTGAAGGTAGTCTGCCAGGTCACCACCATTACAGTACTGCAAACAGAACAGAAAGCTCAGTTAATACAGGGCAAATCAAAGATTAACAAGAAAAACAGTAAACTTCAGTAGGATTGCAGGCTTATCACAGTATTTAAACATAAATAATTATACATGTCAAAATACATATTCAGAAGTTGGCAGGGAAAACCCCATCCCTCTGGGTTCCTCTCCTGTCCTATTTCCCCTAAATGTTATGTTGCATAATGATACACCAGCATCAACCAGCTTTTGTGCACATCCACGTTCAAGCACATCAGAGAGAAAGATGAAACCAGAACAAAGCAGAGGGGTCACCACTGGAGACACCACCAGAAAGCTTTTTGAGGAAAGCCTGGGAGTGGACACAGCTGAAAACTGAAACTCCTCACATCAATTTTTACACATCATTAAGAAAAGTCAACAAGACCTCCGAGTGAGAACTGCAGAGGAAGGGAAACATTCAGAGGCTCTGCAGGTAATGTGTGTCCAGAACATTCTCTCTTGTGTATGCCTGAACACACACTGCCCCATGGCACCCATCTGACCCCCAAGGTTCAGTGTGTGACTGTTTAAACCTGTGCCTGCACGACCTTCTGAGAGCAGCAAGACGAAAAATCCCCTGGCTGCTCTCTGCACCCACGCTCTCCAAGGCCTGAGCTGCAGATTAAATTAACAAAGCCTCACAGGTGAGACTGCCAGCAGAGAGCACCACTTGTGAAACATGCTGGCCTGCTTAAAATGAGCTTAAAAAATTTAAAAAAGAGAAAGAGGAAGTGAAAGGAGGTTTAAAAAAACAAAGACGCACGCACTCACCTCCATAACCAAGTAGACAGAGTTTGCCAGTTCCTGGGGAAATAGAAAATGGAAAAATAAGGGATTTATACACTGAAATATTTCAGACATTTAATTGCTGTATTACCTTTTAAACAGATAATCTGTTCTCTGCTATGAGTCAGACTGAAGAAAGGGTAAAAACATTATAGGTTAATTCCTGGAAGACTGCTTGCTTTGAAAATGCCAGGTATTTAAGCATATTATTGGTTTGTGAGAGTGCATCTGTTTAACCAAGCTGATCTACTGCATTGTGGCTTGGGTCTCCATGTCCTTTTGGGCTCCAGGGATTAACAGTGGCACGCAACACAGATGCTGGCACACTGCTATCTTAGAGCCTTAATCATTTCCACATTTAACTTGGCCCTTTATAGCAGCTGTGCCCACATGAGCAGCACTAGGCTGAACAGAAAGATAAGAGCAGCACAACTTCAGGACCAGCAATTCAACCCCATGGCTGAAAAGTGCCCAAGAGTCTCACCTTCCATTAAAGGGTAAAAAGGAAAGATCTTGGACAAAAATTTTAACACTTCCTAACCCTATTTTCTACATGCCTTAACAGTGCCATTAGCAGGTGGCTAAAGCTTTCTGGATTGTAACAGGGGTCTCCACCAGCCAAGTCCAGGCCAAATGCTCATCTTCCTAAGTTCACTACAGGTGCTGCACTGTGATGCTCTTATCTTGGGAGTTCACCTCCTGCCTTAGCTGATCTCTCCCCAGCCCTTGGGAAACGTGCATATATCCATGGTACAAGCACAGGACAGTGCAGAGATGTGTCCCACAAAAACACAGCACCACAGAGCCACAACAGGAACCTTGGTGGCTGTGCAGCACATGGTGACACCAGTGGCTACCTGGCACATGTCCAGCAGAGCCACCAAACCACTGCCAAAGAACAGACATGGAAACAGCCAAATATTTCAACCCTGGGTAGACCCAGGAGGTCAAATGACTAAATCCTGTTGTTGAAACAGAAGTCAGACAGAAGTAGGTCTACTACATAAAATCTGTAAGCTAGAAGTCACTCCTAAACTCAAGGCCCAGCTGGGGACACTCACAGGCAACAACTGTGTGGGTGAGTGGAGAAGTCCTGAAAGCAGAGGCAGAGCAAGAGATGCCATTTCCAGGGCTCCAGGGCAGCATGACTTCACTCACAGGCTGTTTAGATACCTGCACACCTGATTCCTCTTCTGACCTGAACTATTTCAAAACCCCCAGCATCCACCCTAGCAGCTGTTTAGCTTCCAAGCAGTCTCCACTGTCTGCTCTCAGCCCTTTCACTCTGGTCTGTCCACAGGGCTCTGCTTCCCATCAAGCTGTACCAAATTCCCTGCCTTTGTCAACACCTGCAGTCCTCAGCACCCCTCACTTTCTCTTCTATCCTCTTTTAACCTTACAATGTGAAATCTGGGTTTCCAGATGTTTGCTGAAGACTGGTTGGAGGAAGAGAGGGATAGAGGAAGAAGATGAATTATCTGTGATTTGAGAGACTTGGCCCCAGCTGGAGGGGAACTGGCCACCTTCCCTGGAGGGGCTCAAGTGTCCACCAGAGCCCGGGGCCACCTCGATTCTTACAGCTGTTCTCACTGCCAAGCCCAGCTGAGCTTTTAGAAGTTTCCCTTGTTTGTTCAAAAAGAAATTTTCTGTGATACTTCAAGAAAGTGTTTGTTGCACTTCCTTGCATGACAAACATTTCTTTCAACCGGTTTTGTTTTCCAGCCTCTGCACTTAAAAGCAGCACACATTAAGTCATCCAATTTCATACACACATTGGATGAAGTGGGAAACCAGGCTGTGGTTAAAAGCACCAGCCCAGGGAAGCAGTGCAAGAAGAAATCTCTAAGCATCATCGCAAGCTTTGCACGTGACAAAGCACTGAGGGAGAATTCTCAGGAGCATTTAAAGCCCACCAGCTCCTGCTGTCCTAAGCAGGAACAGCAGAAAGCCAAGGTTGATAAAAAATACCCAGGACTTTCATTTCTACAGGAACCAGAGCCATGCATGAAACAGAAGATACAAGATACACCAGAAGTGCAATGCAGCTGCTCAGGGAACTCACTGCAGGGCAACTGCTTGGCACAGAGAAGTGTCTGAAGTGGCTTTTGCAGCCCAGACCAAATTCATCACTGCCACAGAAACAATTTTCATAGATACTTATTGGCTAAGTGTGCTGTGATCACTGCAGCTCAGTAACTCTGCACTTTAATATGTATAGTGCCAGCAGGGTGTGGGGAAGCTCAGTATATTATTAGCTATATAGAAAACAAAGAGGAAGCAGAGCTTACACAAACCAAGACCAGAAGACACTTGTAATAACTTATTAGCCAACAGCTAATGTACACTCTGCAGTTTGGTTGTTTTTCCACTACATTATTTAAAGACTGCAAACAAACATCACCAAGGAAGTAACTGATTTTTAGCAGCCAGCGTGTGCAGTGACCAGGGTTAAACAAGGACCTGCATAGGCAAGGGAGATGCTCTGCTTGACTTTCCCAACAACAACATGACCTTGGTGGTTGGTGGTTTTATCTCTTCACTCTGTGTTGGTGTGATAAGAGGGCAATGCCTGAAAGGCTTCAAGAAGTCACTGTCTCCCCCAGCCATCACTGGCAACAGCACCCTCTGAAAATTCAACCCCACCAGGCAGAACTGGCCTCCCTGCTGCACCCACAGCAGCAGAGGAACACCTAGCAAGGGTATTTTCAGATCACAGGTGCCTGTAGCAAGGAGAACAAACTTACACATTTGCAGCTTCAGCATTTCAAGACCCACTTACGAGAAAGCTCTGTAGAATTTTGCCAACAAAATGAAACATTTATTTCAAGAAGGATCCCAGAAACTAACTCGTGTTTGGAAAAAGCCAGTAGAGCTTACTGTGGTTAAAAGAGACTCAGCTGTCTTAAAGAGAATTCTGGTTTCTCAAACAGGCAAATGGACTTCCCTCAAGATGATTCAGCAGCAGAAATTACTTCTTGTCCATTTTTATCCTTCCACTATATTTATGACTTTTTCATTAACAAAACAAGGAAAAAAATACTGCAAGCCAAATTTTGCAAGCTACCAGTTTCTCTGAAAACCAAAGCAAAACGCCCAACCCACTCATTTCCACATCAAGAAAAGTATTACAGTTTTCTGCATTTCTGCAGACCTATGTTCAAGAAGTGTTACAGATAATTTCCTCTGGACCTCTTATTCACATGTGCCAGTCCATGCAGCCAAGCCTAGTCCTGTCACTAAACAAGCTCAGTGAAGGGAACAGCACAGACACAACCTCTAACTTTTCCTGTCATCACAAAGGGCAGCAGTACCCTGACCATGCCCCACAACAGCAGCAAAACGCCTCTGCCAAAGGCATTAAGCTGATAATTAATCAGTCTGGATCATTGCCTGACTTTCTTGCAGCAGAGGCCCCAGTGATGAAGTTACAATTTAATTGAGTGCAAAAATAGGCAACAGCCTCTGCTGTCTACAAATAACACACATCTGCTGATGGAGAACAAAGAAATGAAGAAACGTCATTTAGCAATACACCATAAATCACCTCAAGACTGTGCTCTGTTAAAATTCCTCACTGTGACACAAGGAGATATAGCATTATGGACATTAAGACCCAACAGACCTGTCTCCCTTTAAATTTTCTCTCCACCCATACTGGAAGGTGGCATGATCCTCTTCTTGGAAAGAGTGTGTTTAGGTGTGTCCAAAGGGAAATGTCTGGGTGTACCCACAGTTAGTCATCCTCCTACCACAGCTTAAAAAGTCTCAGAGAGGAATTTTCCTTAGAAAAATCCTCCTCTGCGCTCTACCTCTGCACTCAGCCTGCCACCAAGTTTAGAAAGGTGCTCAGGAACAGAAAAAAAAAGGCAATTTGATTACACAACACTCCAAGATTCTCTCAGCAGTGCAGTGTTCTCACCAATCTGTGTGAGACCAGTGCTGTAATAGACTCTGGGAAAAAAATTTTGCTGGGAAAAACCAGCAAAGAATGACTTCCACCTCACATAAAGCCTCTTTTCTAGGACAGCTGGGATGCAGGAAGAACTCTGAAGACAAAGGTAGCTCCAGGGTTACACTCATGTGCTGAGCACTGACAAGGCTCCTGCTGCCTACAGTAGAGGAGCCATAAGCACTCAAGTCTCAAGACTAGTTTTATTACTCTCTTGGATCTTTGCTGGCATCCCTGTGATGGCAGAGTGTTTGTGCCTCTCAGGAGATATCTACCACGAACTGCTCAACACTAACTCTCCAACAGCACCCAGAGATGCTGCCAAGCAAAGATAATTTTATTGCACATGGATCTCTCTAAGCACAGCCAGGACTTAACAAACTGCACCACCACAACAGAAGCATAACAAAGCTGAGGGTCTGACAGTGGAAGACAACTCAACACCAACTGGAATCTAAGCTTTTCCATTTCTTTTTTGTTTTTTCTCCTACTCACTGCAGCAAAACTACTGCATACCACATCCTCCTGTTTTACCAGCAGGATCTCATGGAGCCAGTACCCTTCTGACCTGTGGTCTCCAGTCACTGCTTTCTGACAGTGGCACTGGAGTCATAAACACAGTCCAAACAAACACAACTTTGCTTTACAGATGCCAACTCTTAGGTCAGTGGCACCTGGAAAGTCCCTAGCTCAGGCAGGAGCTACCAAGCTGACAGGTTTTAGGAAAAACAAACCCGTTGTTCTCAGAGGGGAAAAAACTTTCCAAAAAGTAAAATCTCTTAGTGTTTGACTGTGGCTCACAGCTTGGCTTGAGCAGGCTAGCCTCTGAAAAGGGAAAGGAAAACTGTCAAGACACACAAGGATTATCTTCTGATGCAACTACTGGAACGGAAGCAAGATAAGGACAATAGCAACATCAATCAGAAGTGTGGGAGAACCTATCAGTGCTCATCCTTTGGAAAACCAATCCAAAGCAAATAGCCAGAAGATATTCACATGCCTTTTGACCCCAAGCGAAAAGAAAAACAGTTTTAGAGTCTCTTGTGTTTCTGTTCCCTAGACTTGGTTGTCCTCCTCACTCCTCCTGAACATCATCAATAAGGAATTCAGGAACATTTTGAGCAGGCTTCCAATTGAGGAGACAACTAACTCAGATGAAGAAAGGCAAAGCCTACTGCTACTGACTGGAAAGTGTTATTTCCAGAGTCAGCAGATCTGTGACTCTCCGAAACAATGAGGGCTTCTAATTTCTTAATGCAGATCCTATGGAGTAAACATCAGAAGCAAGACCTGGCAAGGCCCACAAATTTCTGTCCACAATTGGCCCACAATTTGCCATTGACTGCATTCTGCTTCCTTCTGACCTGCCAGCTTTCTCTAGGATGTGGAGCATGCAGAAGGGAAGCCCTACAGCACAAAAATGGTTTATGGGTGGCTTTGCAAGAGGCAGATTTTTGTAGAACTGAGGAGCAGTGATGCCAAGGGTCAGCACTGCTCATTGCCCCATTCCAGGCACTACCGTACTCTCCACTGTAAAACAGATGAGCTATTTCAGGACAGGTTGTACTTCAGGGCAGATTAAAAACAGCAGGAAAACCATTCTCTGGTACTACACAGGCTTCAGGAAGGGAGGGAGACTATTTCCCATCCCCCTGGCAACAGTTCTAAAGTCTGCTTGCATGACATTAGAAAACAAACAGGACAACGTCATGTCCGTGGAGTTGCTCTTTTCCAGGCAGCTCATACCACCACAGCCAGATGGGATCATTGCTGGTGAGGCAGCTCAGCCTTCAAGTGAACTGAAGAAACTTCACCATCCCTTCCACTGGACACGAGCTTCCAACAGGTTCCTTCAGCCCAGCCCCACCCATCCCTCCCAGGCAGCAATAGCAGCGGTGCCGGTCACAGCTCCACTGCTGGGCTTCCCAAATTCACTGCTGGCCTCAAACACAGCACTGAGACCCAACACACTTGCAGAGAGCTCAGACAGAAAAACCTGACTCTCCTTCACAGGCAGCCAGGGCCTCTGCAGAGCAGCACACTACAGCAAGTCACAGCTGGAGCCACCACCAAGCCTAACCACAGAAACCTAAGTATGGGATTCACATCCTAATGGGGTACAGAAACAAAGTGCTGGGTTTCACAGGTCACAGAGCTTCGAGGCAAGACCAAGAACCTGCATATCAGAGCAAATTAAGACTTGTTCTGCTGGAACACTGAGAAGCAATCCCTTCTTACAGCAGTCACGTTGCTCTGGGGGTAACATTGCAACTCCTACAGCACCTCCAGCCAGGTCCTGGAGAGACACCACTGCCCAAAGACCACTGAATGCAGGCTGCAGCAAGAATAAAGGAATGTGGGGAAAAAAAAGAGCAGCAGAATCCTGAAAAGTTTGGACTTTCTGATATGGGGTGGAAGGAAATGGTTACCCCTTTGCCAACAGGCAGAATAGTATCTAGAGGACTTGCAAACAAAAGCAAGCTCCTGTGCAAATGGCAATGCATTATGTTAATGCTATCAAAAGAGGAAACGTCAGAATTCTAACAACAATGACAAAAATAATCAAGATCCGATTTGCTTTTCGGTATTTATTCCTCATCTCCTTCCTGTATCACAGCCATACTATAAACTGAACATTTAAGGTTGAATTCCCCATTATCCTAAGCTCAGTCACATGTACTGGAATTAAATACTTGCATATCTTAAAGCTGCATTTTATGAGCCTGCCCAATGAGCAGGGGTAGTGGGGGGAGAGCTAAGGGTTGAGGTGGATATTTCAGTTTTAATCACACTCATTGAAACACATTCGTTTATTGAGATATGTGCAAATACAAGCAGAGTGACTCAGTCCCGAGGTTTGATTTTAGTTTGATTAATGTTAGTCTCACTGATAAAGTTGGGAATTGCTTGGTTTTTAATGGTATATACCAAACACAATCTGATACTCTAGAAGAGTTGTTTTGGTTTGGGTTTTTCTGGTAGGGTTTTTTTCTTTAAGCAACTCTGAAAATTAGAGGTCCGACCTCCCAGGGTTTTCTATGGCAGCTGCATGAGTGATTGGCCTTTGCAAGTCTTCTCTTTTCCATCCATTTATTTCATACTTCATTCACCAGATTTAAGAAAACAAGGACACTTGCTACCACAAAGGTGTGGAAACAAGGGATATAAAGAGCATGAGTTTTCTTTCAAATAAGAACAGTTTTAATTTAAGAAGGGAAAAAATCCAGTTACTGGAAGCCAGAGAAACAGGATATCAAACTTGCACTATTTAAACAACAGATAAATGAGCACTTTTTAACATATTTAGTATGCTGGCTACTATTGCCAACTAAATGAAAACAGCATCGAATGCAAATGAAGTTTCCCAATGACTGGGGTGTGTGCAGGGTGACACAGCACCCATGGGGACATGCAGAGCCCACCCCCCAGCCCCTGGGCTGCCCCCCAGCCCTGCCTGGCACCACTCCCTGCAGTCCCTGGGGTCCCCATCACATCAGCAGCTCTCACTCCCCAGGCCACCAATGCACACAGAGCTGGCTGGGTCTCCCTCTTCCTGCAGGTTTGTAAATGGGATCTCTAATGACTTAAAATTATGCATCTTTCATTGCCCCCCACCAGAACCACACTGTCTGGTTGATCCCTACTATGCCAGCTCAGCTGACCTAATTCTTCCTGTTATTCTGATACTAGAAGACAAGCCAGGTGCTCCTGCAGCCAGACTGAACATTATTGCCCTAAGCAACCAGTGATGCACAGTTTGATTCATTTCTATCAGCCCCCCTTGAAACAACCTTGCTTAGTAAACAAATGCAGCTCTGAGATCCTCACTTTGCATTTTGACAGCATCTCTGTTTATGGCAGTATTAAAGGCCTGAACATTATAAAGCAGGAGACAATGCACAATTAAGAGTGCCTCTTTGCTATACAATAAGCACAGCAGAGGTTCCAAAGCTCATATAGGCAGGGCTCATCCCTGGATTCCACTGTGAAAATTTGTTATTACATTTCTAAGACAGGAAACATAACATCTGAAGACAATTAAGATGCTTTCTCTCAAGCAAAGTATGTTTAGGTCTGCACCTGAAAAACACTGCCTTGGAAGATCACATCATTCATGTTCATTTTCCACCAAATTTGCCATTTGCTACTGCTACATGAACATAAGTAACAGCAGAAAAAAAACCAAAAACACCAGCCAGACAACAAAAAACATCAGGCAAAACCATATATAGTTATTCTGAAAACAAAACCATACCAAAAGCCTCTCCTTGCCTTTGCAAAGACCACCACCTCTGCTGACCACCCCTGTGCTTAGCTTCTCATTCCCACTGTATCTCACTTCTGGGATGGAGGCAGTTTGCCTCATGGAAGACCCACATATGCTTCTCTGGGTGTTTTTCCAAAACAAACCAAAGCCATCCAGCTTGGATTCCTACCACCAGCACCAACCCTCTGTTTGCTGATCTGTGCAAAGCTTTCCAGTAGGTATCAACAGGTGGGAAGGCAGGTGGTGTGGGAAAGCAGGAGGAGAAGGGAGGACACACGAAAGTGAACCATACCCTCAATTCTCTACACAAGATAGAGCACTAAGATGATCTTTTGAGACCCACAGGTTTATTGCAGTTTCACAGTTTAGTGGCAAGTTCAGTCCAGTCACAAATTAAATGTTTTAATAAGGCTTTGGTTTGAGCCTATAAATATTTGAAATAAATTTAAACAGTGTTTTTCCACCTGAATTTAATCCTGCCCAGCCATTGATCAGGAGACACCTCTTCCCATTCATCATCCAAATCTTCACCCTTCTTGCTTTGCTCACTCCAAATGTATTCAGTCATCACAAGGACTTACACAGTGGAAATTTTCATGGTGGAAACACTGGTGGAGCTTCAAGAGTAGCAGCACAAACAGCAGCCACCAGACAGCTTTGCTATCAAACTGTGAATACAACAGCTTTCCAGTTTCCAATTACTCCTGGGAAACATTCCTTAATCTGTCATTATAGTCTGAGTAATGCTACCTTCCACAGGAGCTTTGGAGGCCATTAACCACCACGTCGCCAGCTCTTCCATGACACCTTAATCATGTGAGAGGAACACAGGTATGTGCTTTACACATAAGCATGAGTAAAACAGTGATCATAATTTCAGAAATGTGGCAAGACAACTCCCTCTAAAAAAAGCCCATGACTGAGGTCTATATTTAGTGGTCAACATTTGCTGGATGTTTCTGTGACCTGCACAGTGGGATACTTGGCTGGAGAAGCCAGCATTAAATCGAAGTTCAACACTACAGAACTCTCAACTCTACACAAACATGGCCATTCTGTTCTACTAAAATCTCAAGCATTTCCTTACAAAAACTACTGGCAGAGGCTGCATTTTCATCCTTTCTCCTTCTAGCTCTAAATTAAGCCAGATCCAATCTTCAGTAAGAGTGATTCCCTTCAACAGATGTGAGGATGCTAACAGAGCAGGATAGCAGACACTCCATTCTTGTCCACAACACAAACAGAAAGAGGATTGCTCGGCAGTTCAGAGCTGCACTTTACACCCACTCACCAGGCAACATGCCAGCTTTGCTAGGGGATGGAATTAAAACAGGATTTAAGCAGGCAGCCTGACCTCAGGAGAGCAATCTCCCAGACACAGAGTGCCTCTTTAGTCATTCCAAGTGCCTCGGTGGAGCCCTGTCTCCTGAGATGGGGCATGTAAACAGCAGTGCCTGAGGAACAGAAGATCCTGCATGAGGTGGCACGAGAGGTGGCGAGGCATGAGGTGACACTGCAGCAGCACTGATTCACCCGGCACCACGCTCATCAGTGCAGTGCTGCTGCAGAGGTGAGCAGTGCTGGAGGGCACACAGAAGGACACTGCTGTCCACAGAGCTTCAGGGGTCCCAGGGGACAGCAGGAGGCACGTACACAAGATGCAGACTAGCATCTAATGGCTCTGTGTCAGAAAAACTGTGATGGTGCAGCCAGCACAGCACAACATCACAGCCCAGCAGCCACAGCTCTATTGATCACAAGGACTTTCTACACAGCAGCAACACAACAAGGCTGTTATTAGCTGGCTCTCAAGACCAGCCCAGGGTGACTGATCACTAACCTGAGAAGTGCTTGTTCTGCCACCCATGCCTTAATCCATGTGAACAAGAAAAAACTGCACTGCAAGGACTCTGTGTTCTTTGTCTCCAGGTGATACAGTCATCGCTGCAGAAATATTTTTGGTGAGTCTGTACCAGGTGACTGAGTTAAGCATTTATCTCAGCTCATCCCAAACTAGTGAGTGTAATAAGCCAACCTGTCACCAAACTGTAGAAAGCAGACCCTCAGGTAACATAGGCTGAGCCAGAAACATCACAACACAGTGCCTTGTGTGATGTTAACAGCTGTGCTGCTGCAACCAGTCCATCCTACTCGTCCAGAAACTGGGGGAAAAAAACCTAACACAAAAACCACCTGATATCCATTCAAGCACAGTCATAGCTAGGCTGCTTTAAGAAGCAAGTTCAGCTCACAGCACAGACCTAGGGAAAATTTGTCAGCAAAATAATCCTTCTTATTTGATGGCGAAAAATGCTTTCTAATATCCAAAGCATGACATGTCCAAATTCAGCAGATTTTCTGTCCTAGTACCAACACAGCCATATATATGAAATGATATCTTCAACTGACACCTGTTCAACCTGAGGCAGCTGGCACAGAACAGGGAGGGAAAGACACCCAGAATCTCCCACTGCCCTAAGATCTGAGCCACCTATGTAGGAACTTCTTCCTAGTGCTGGCACATTTTCTGGCACACAGTGCTCCCAGGATCTGACAAGTTCAAGGGTTCCCTTCCTACCATCGAGTCTCCTCAGCTAATCAAGTGGTCCCTGATCACAGATTTAATATCCTGAGACACAAAGGAAACCAAAGCAAGCCCTCCACACCAGACCACATGTGCTAAGCTTTCCCTGACAATGAGCATGAAGGGTTGAGCTGATCCTCAGAGTCATGGAGACCAGTTTTCCAAGAAATTTTGTTTCCATACCAAGTCCTCCTTTGGCAGAAACCGTGATTTGTTATTACTAATTTCCACCTCAAGGAACAAGGGCTCATTTGGCTGTCATCAGAGTAAAAGGATTTCTGGTACCCAGATGTCCCTCTGGACCACTCTACTCCCCTTGACTGCTGCAGACTGGGGACCCCAGCTCCAGCCCCTCTGCAAGCCAGCTGAGGGGTCAGGTAGTGCTCAGCAGCAACTAAAACACCCTACACGTGGTGGAATACAGCTTTTACTGTCTGCCAAACATCTCCTGTGCCCAGGAAAAACCTCAGCTCCATACAGACACTAAATAGACAGCACTTTAAGAAACGTGATACAATAAGATTTATCCTCTTTTTGAGCAGGGGCTCTTGCATTAGGCTCCTAAACTATTAACAGCACCTCTCATTAATATGCGAGCACATAATAATGGGAATATGCATATTTCATTTTGTGAGCCATTCTCATGTACTGATGCTGTTCCAAGGACTCCAGCAAGGGGATCTGTAGAAGTCCAGTCACTGCACTTTTTATGCATTAAACATTCACCAGAATCATTTATTCCTAAAAAGTTTCTTATTTTCTCATTATTTATGAACCAGTATGACAAAGATCTGTGAAATGAGAAGGAACACAGCAATTTTCCTGGATTTGAAGGATAAATTAAGGGTGCCAGGGTGAGGGCTGCTTGTCAGTACTAAACATCAGTACTGCAAGTATTTGTCTGGAGCAAACTTAGCCTTATATCAAAAATCTCACGTTGTGAGAGGTCTAGCTAACATGAGTTTTTAACCAGGAAAATGCAAATGAAAGAACCATTGGGTGTAATCACTCGCTTACAGCCACTGTGGTTTTGGTAACCATTTCCTTGTGTGTAAGAAACACACGAGTAAAAGTCAGAGTCACTGCTGACAGGCACTGCAGAGGAAGGGAGGACACAAAATGCAATGACAGACAAAGCTGCAGGGCAACAATAAGTTTCACAGGAAGTATTTTTTCCCCTTTTGCTCTATGTTGTAATACAAGAATAAACATTTTCTGGCTTAGAAAGCCTACAAGTAAGGATTCAATTAACTACAAATATGATATTTTTGAGGATAAATACATATCCAGCTATGAATAGAGCTACTGATCTGGTATCAGGGGAGCAATGTAAGTAGTAGTCTTCTCCTCAAAGTAAGGAAAGGTGGGAAGAAGCCATCCTTCCACAGGCCTGCACTTTTACCTTTGCAGATAATTTGTCTCCCTAAGCAGATACAGAACAAGGCCAAACATTCAGACACTACACACACAACATATGTAGGTTAACTGCAACAGACTGTCTGGTAATAGATCACCTGACACCAGAGGAGNTTTGCAGAAAATGTCTTTGAGTTGCTTCCTACTCAGCAGTAACTTGAAGCAGGGAGAAGAATCTAACAAACGTTTTGAAAGAGCTCAGTAAGCAAACCCAGCAGCATAAATACTTCATACAAATGCAAACTATAAAGTGCAGGAGCAGCCACTCACTCTCTCAAGCAAAAAGTTATTAAGCAAATTAGGAAGGTACAGAGAATGAAAAAAAAAAAATACCCAATGCCCCAAGCGGCCTGTACCCGCAGGAAGTGTTTATAGCTACTCTGCAGCACTTATCAGCTCAAAGGCAGCTCTGAAGGCTGGCTCAGGAGCAAAGCACAGCCACCCAAAGGAGATTTCCAACAGCCAGAGCAGCCTGACATCCCCTAGGTCCCCCCTCTCGCCGAAACAACGGCAGGCAGTAACTCCAGTGCTCCAAGGCAGCCCCCCAGAGCCCCCTGCTCCGGCAGGGAGGGAGCGGGGCTGTCCCAGCCGGGGGCTGCGGGACACGGGCGGACTACAGCCCCCAGCAGGCAGCGCCGAGCCGGGGCTGGGACTGCCGCTGGCCTGACGTGGAGGCCACCGGAGCCAATCCACGGCAGAAGGAAAAATGTCAACAAACACGGCGGCCTGCGGGACACGTGATATCGGCGACAGGGCAGGGCACTCGCGATAAACCCCGCCAGGGGTCCGGTCACCCGCCCCGGGCCACAGCCCCTCACCCACCAGCACTGCTGTTCCATCTCAGCCTTTGCATCCTGTTAATTTTTAAAAAGCATTCACGACTGGCAAAGAAAACCTGCCCCGTTACCGAGCAGGATTTAACTAAATAATCAAGGCGAAAATAAAAAATAAATAAAAATCGGGATGATTTGAATTTCGCAGCAGATCGGTTTGAGCCCCTCTAGATCAGATCTTCAGGGCTGACTTTGAAGGAAAAATGTCTGCTGCAATTTTTAACACTTAGTGACGACCACAAGGACAACAAAAATGCAAATTAAAATCCTCCGGAGCTGAAGACAATCATATGCTACAAAGTCATGCTTGCACTATTTTTACATGGCCCAGGAAAAAGAAATTTTCTCAGGGAGGGTATCCAGATCAGAGAAAGAAAATAAAAGAGTGGGCATGCCAAAAATAACTACTGTTCATTTTTTTTCTAACATTTTGAGAACTTAAAAGCTTCCAGCACAGACATATTCACCACACTGCATTTCACTGTGCAACATCCTGGAGCAGAAGCTCCCACCCCAACTCCCAACACATGAGTTGTGTGATCCAGCCAACAATTAACACATGATCTACTGTGTTTGCTTATCTTTCTCTAACTTATCAGAAGGCTTTCACACCCGCCCCCCCCAACAGTACACATCTGAATACAAACATTTGTTAAAAACTGAAATTTCACAAACTCCATTCAACCTTTCCCAAATTTAGAATGCTTTAACATAACTGAATTTATTTACCTGGAAGTCATACAAGGCAACAATGTTTTCATGTTTCAATTCCTAGAAAAAGTAAAAAAAAACAAAACAAAAAACCATAAGCTAGAAGCAACAAAGGGTATATAGAACAAATACTGAAGAAAAAAAGTCAGTCTGCCTTTACCTTAAGAATTTTTATTTCCTTGCCCAGGAGTGTTTGTGATTTTGCAAGGTTCTTCTTGTTAATACATTTCACGGCTACTTCCAGCTCAGGTTTCTGAAACAGTACGTAAGTAACACAAACAAATGTAAATTTCACCATTCATTCACATTAGGATAAGCAGCCTCTTAACAGATTACAAATACTACTGAAGAAATGTCTTGCAGAGGTAAAGGCCTCTCACTTCACATCCTAATGCCTTCCCCTTACTTGTTCAGACTTGCCCTTTCCTGAATTATGCTTGTCAGCCCAAGGAGAAAAGCCCAAGGTTTAGGTTTTTGTTACTACTTTATACAATGATTATCCTCTTATTTAATCACTAGAAATAAATGCACTGTGGGAGCCGCGGCTTATCCCAAGCACTAATGATGGAAAATCCACTGCTGGATTGGTTTCCTTAAATTTACCAGTAAGAGATTTCTCCTCCTCCTGGAAAAATTAAGTGGAGAAGGAGAAGACTTCACAGACACACACCAAAATAAAAAAGAGAAAAAGCCCAAACAAAATAAAGAGTTATTTTCATAGATAGTGTGTGCGGATTTTTTTCTCCCTTGTTTTGGAGGTGGGGACGGGTTTTGGGTGGATCTGTGGGCACCCCACAGGCAGCTGACGGCCTCCCAGCCCCAAGGTGAAGCCACCTGCCCGGCTCCTGCCAGGACACACGTCTGCTTGGAAGAAACTCCAAGGAGAACGACAATAAATAACAATAAACACCCCGAGCCCGAGGTGATGCCCAGGCTGTCGAGAGCCGCCGCAGCCAGCGGGGATGCGGTGACCGGGGAGCGCTGCCCCCAGCTCGGCCCAGACCAGGAAATAAATAAATAAATGAAAAGCAGAAGCGGGGTGGGGGGGGCAGCGGAATTAAAATCAGGGATCCTCACCTCTTTGTGCCTGCCTTTGAAGACGACGGCGAAGGCTCCGTGCCCGATCAGGTCCTTCCTGCTGAACTCAAACTTTCCCACCGTCTCCATGGCGCTGCGCCGGGGGGTCCCGGGGGCCGGCGGGGAGGCTGCGGCCGGGACGGCTTCAGAGCTGCAAAGGGACGAGGAGGAGGATGGCGGTGATGAAGGAGCTGCCTTGAAAAAAAATTAAACCTCTCCCAATCCAAACACGACGGGGGTACCCCCCGCCACCGCCCCCCCCTCCGGAGCGGTCGGGAGCCGGAGCAGCCCCGCTCTCGCCGGCCCCGGCTGCTCCGCGCCGGGCTGCGCTGCCCACCTCGCCCTCGTCCATGGGCTGCCTCTTCCTGCCGAGCGGCCGGGAGCCGGGCATTGTCAGCGGCCGGGGCGAAGCTGGCTCCTCAGCAGCGGGCCTCCCCCATCTCCTCCTCGGGCCGGGCCGGCGCGGCTCCTCGGGCCCCGCTTCAGGCGGGGCTCCCCATGCCGAGCCCCGGCCCCCCCGCCGGCAGGCGCGGCTTCGCCGAGAGTCCACCTTAAGCGCGATCCACCTTAACGCCCGGTCCGCCTCACGGCAGCGCTCCACCTTAAGCGCGATCCACCTTAACGCCCGGTCCGCCTCACGGCAGCGCTCCACCTTAAGCGCGATCCACCTTAAGGGCCGCCCGCGCCCCCGGCTGTGAGCGCTGGCGGGGCCGGGGTGGCGGGGCCGGGGTCGCTCCGCGGGAGCCGCCGCTCGCTCGGCCGGGCCCGGACAAAGCTTTGCG
>VZTT01013864.1:15782-26207 GCA_013400855.1 Buphagus erythrorhynchus | reverse complement strand
GAAAGCACCAAGTCATACAGCTGGGGAAAATTGGAGAGTGGGGTGAGGGGGTTGGCAGAGCCCTACAGACTGGTGGAGGAAGAGGAAGAGAAGGCAGCCAGGGAGGAGGGATAAAGGAGGACCAGAGTGGAAAGGATATGAGGCAGACTCCAGCTGCAGGAGTCACACATGTGAAACAGCTGAAACCTGGCTACAGGAACCAAAGATGTGAAGGGAAGCCAAATGGAAAGCAAAAATGAAGGCAGGAGGAGCTGGGCTGGGATGCAGCAGCCCCAGAAATACCCAGCTGGCTGAATGTGCATACAAATGCCATGACCACCTGGAAGCTCCACACAGCCTCCTGGGGCACTGAGACTGACCCCACCCCAGGTACTAAAACACGCTTTAACAGCCATCAGCTCTCGAGGGCTTGCCCCAGAAACAAGCCCACACCCCTATTTATACGTCTGTATTTTCTTGTCCTCAAGAGAATTGTATTCAGAAAAGCATCCCAGCTGCTGGGTCTGACAGACTTTGTCATGTGCAATGGGAACATCAAATGGCCTTTAAAGTGTTACAGTGACTTGTGTGGCAGTAATTTTTAAAGTTCTTAAAAAAAAAAAAATAAATAAAAGGCAGGGGAAAAAAATCGCCTGAGAGTAAAAATACTACCGAAAACTGAAACTTGACAACACTGACTGTGAGAGATAACATCTTTAAACAGGCACATAGCACCCGCCCAACTTCCTGCTGCTGCCCCACGTTTCAGGGCAGAAACTGTGAGGGGTTAATAATGCAGCACCTTGGCAAATCCCCATCCTGATACCTGGGTTTGGAGACCTCAAAAGCTCACCTCCTCCTAAGAAACAGTCTGGAGAAACATATACAAAGGCACTAACATTGAAGGGCAGGAAGAGGTGTATAATCAGCTGAGAAGCTGTACCTCAAAGGAGCAGAGGGAATGAAGTCAGTACCACAGCCCCCAGCCACAGGCACTATCCAGTGTTCTCCAGAGAACAGCTACAGCACAGAGGTCTGAGAGAGGTGCTACTTACAAAATTAAAATAAAATCAGTGGCTCAGATTCCTCTCAACTGTCTCTACACCAATATTAGCCTGTATGAAACAAGGAGCTATTTCCATGGACATTTCACCTTCTGACACCAGTCCAAAATTAGCTCTGAACACAAATTTACCAAGAAGGCTGGACAGTGCTTGGAGTTGCAGCAGCGAGAAGTTTGGCAACACACCTTTTAGCTGCTGCTGAATTATTTAGACCATGGGTGTGTAATTGAGAGCAGAACTAGCCTGAAGGAGCTACCTATAATCAGCTACTCATCAAAAAGTAATACACCAAACTTTGATAGGGATTTCTGTGCCTTTGCTGAGTTATTTAAAGCTGCCACAGACAGAAAGGAAGCTCATTTGAAGAGCTGTAATGTACCATAGCTGAATTTCATGCATCCCAAGCTTTTGTGCAGCTGCCTTTGCCTCCTCAGAATGTTCAGGGTCCTGGGCAAAGCACCATTTGTGGTCCCCGTGGTTTCCTTCCTCCCCACTACTATTTTCATTATTGTTGACAGAAACACTGTGCACCTGCTGCTGTTACTGCAGAGATGGAAATCCCCCTCAAAGCACTCACCAGAAAGGTCACTGAGCTGTTTCTTCTGCTGTAGCATCAGCAGGGAGACAATGCACCTTCTCTGGCTTAAGAAACACCCACACATGTGCCAACAATCCCCTCACTAGCCCCTTGTAATAAATCCAGTTGGCAAAAGCAATTAACAGACAAACTGCAAAAGCAGCTAACCTAAGTCAGCAGGGATAAAGCCAACCTGGCCTGCCACCTGCACTACCAAGTGGGATGATGCCAGAAGGGACACAGGGGCAGCGAGTGTTTCCCTGAGTCATCTAAGGATGTGAGATGGGTGTCCTGGCCCCTAGCACTGGTCCACCTCCTTCCAAGGCCACCATGACACAGCCCCATGCCATAGCCAACTCTTGGCTCCCCTACCAGCTGTCTGACCCAAGCTAGTGACAGGGAGGGAGAGACTGGATCAAAGGATATGTAGCAGTACCTGTTCTAAACTTGTGTGAAGCTCCAGCTGCAAGCAGAGCGGAGGAGAAAGAAGAGAGAAAGAGACACATCTTGAGAGAGAGAGGAACAACTTGAAGATCCATCTGGTTTTGCTGTCCCAGGCAGAAACACTTTAGCAAACCTTGGTGATTCCAAGGATCCCCGAGGAAAGCCAAAGCATGCACTGGCATGGGCAATTTTTACACTTCCTACAGACACCTCTTTCTCCCATTTATCCCAATGCAGAGTGAATGTATTTTGCAGTCCTGAGGGGAAGAGATATCCAAGTTATGCATGGCTACTGCCTTCCAGGAACTCCCAACAAAGGTGCAATGCATCAGGCTGTACACCGCACTTCCCCACCTGCCCAGATGCTGATGGTGTGCAGGCAGGGGAGGGAATGGGGTGGCCACTGGTGACACGTGCAAACACTGTGGCCATCCCTACCTGCTGGGAAAAAGAAGAGTAAGGGCCTGGTCCCAGGGAATTTTGAGTTGTCTCACCTAGAATTATTTTGAATGGGATTTGAATATCTTTGTGTGTCAGGATATTGCCAGGCTCTAGGAGGATGTCCAGCAAGAGCCTGGATTGTAATGTTATGTGACTCATAAGCATACCTGGATAAACCTATGCTTGAGAACATCAGTTTATTTTTTTTTCATGCTCTCCCTCATTTTTCCCCTTACTTCAGCTGAGTTATGGAGAGGGTGATCCTACCTTCACAGGAGTCCTTCAGTAGTAATCTTGACCCCTTTCAAAACAAGAAAAGAAATTATAATCATTCATAAACTCTCCTGTAAAACAATTGACTGGTGTTAGCTTTCCTGGCAAGGGAATAAATCCAACCCATCTTCCCTTAACTGCTTTCTCTGTAAATTAATCTCCTACATACAGGTGTATATATGCCTCCTATGGAAATACCACCTACTTTGTCTAGTCAGTAAACTATGTATATATGGGATGGGAGCAGAAGAGCATGTAAAATTAACCTCATGGCTTGTTTCAGACTTGCATCTTTTAAATCCCCTGTACATGACTTCTTTTTCTGCTCATGTGGTAGATAAATATTCATATTTCAGTTCCTTCTCCAAGTGAGGGTAGGCTAACATCAGGTGATTTTGAAAAGGCAAGAAACACAAGCTCAGGTGATGGATATCGTCAATAGCTGAGGGCAAAGGCATCCAAAGTGAGAGGGGGTGATTTGCCTTTGGTAAATCTGCAAAGACAGAAGGAGCCTGTGCTGAGATTTTATTTTTGCTGAATACTGCCATTCCTCACTTTTTCTCAGACTTCAAACCAGCTCTCTGTGGTTGCAGACCACCTCAGGCAGCCAGATCCCCAGCTGATAACATGGGCAGACTTCCACCCTACAGACTAAACCTCTGATTTACAAAGGATATGAGACATCATCAGGCTGGACCCCCTCGGCCTGTGCCCCTCCCTGACTCAAACTGTTCTACAACTAGACATGTCCTACTAATTAAAAGTTCCTAAGAGTTTGAGAAAACAAGTGCCTGGATAGAAAAGGCAGCTCTTACTAGGAAGAGGATGCTGATAACCTTTCACTAGAAAGTTGATAAGGAGACTGGGTGGTGGGAGAGAGGGAGGCTGTGTAAGTGCCGTAACATAAACAGGGAATACCTGTTTCAGAAATACCCTCATCCCAGGAAGCACCTCTGAGCACAGCCCAGATCCCAGGCAAATCTATCTTCTCTAGTTCTGCTACTCCCCTGAGGACTTCTCTCCTACCTTGTGGATATCCCTTTCAAGAGGATCAGACTTTGCCAGAGACCTTGGTATCACAGCTCCTTGCTAGCTGAGCTCCTCAAGGGGGTCTGCTTGAACTGCCAGAGCATGGGCAGTGCATTGGCCACAAGCTTTGTGGTAGCTGCACAGGGAGAGCCTGGCTCTTACCTTCCTCCCAGCCTGCCATCAGAGATTCCTGCAGGCTGAGCACACCACAGAATTGCACAAGATTAAGTTGGTATTGCTCGTAGTGCTAATGGACAGGCACCAGGTTCCCCGTGTTTCAGAGCTGAACTAGCAGTTATGCTATTAAAGGCTGGATGGTTTTTATGACTTTGTGCAAGCACAGGTAACAAATGCAATTGAACCCTGGATTTCAGAATGAATGTCTGATGTCCTAGCCTGAAGAAATCCTGTGTTGCATTACATCACCCCACAGTGCATTTGGTCTGAGCATGTTGCAGATGCATCATGTCTTTGCAAGGTGTATGCTCTCTTTGATGGATCAGTGTTATGGATACATACCATAACTCCCATGCTTGGATACCTCTGGGAAGTATTTCAAACATAAAAGCCCTGGGAAGAGGGGATTTTGCCAAGCATACACGCTGTTCCCAGAGGGGGAGCTGTGTGTCTCCTATTGCTCAGCTACTGGAGCAGGGTGGGGGTCAGTGCAGCTCAGCTGCCCTCCTCGCAGGATCAAGGGAGAGCAAGCCATGCTGCCTGGCAATCTGCACGCTGGTGCCGACTCTCACACGGAATGACCAGAGGGGAGATGTGACCGTGTAACTTTCTTCAGCTATGTAAATCTTAACTCATGGGTTAAGCTGAAGGTGCCTACCTTTCCCTGCTGCCTATTCCTAAGTTTCAGATAGGTGATGCTAAGAGCAGCAAATCCTTCTCCTGGCAAGTGGTAGCTCTTATTTTGCAAACATTTGTATACCCCGGGCAGCCCTTGGGCAACCATCTTCTCATCCCAGTGACCAGCTGGGCTTACTGAAGACAGGCAGGACACACAGAAAACACAGCTCAGCCCTCACTCTGCTCTGGCAGCCCTGTTGGGGGTCAGGCTGCATGTAGGCACCTGAATCAGCCTTGGAAACTAAGAAACTGGGAAGGTAAATACACGACCAAATGAAGGGGACAGAAACTAGGAAGTTTACATAGATAACGTTAACCCTTGCAAGTTTTTAGTCCCACTCCAAATACTGCTTGGGCATTCCTCTTACTCCCAACTCTAACCAAAGCTCTAACCTTGTCTTCCCAGGCCACCGGGCAGTGGGTGACAAAATTTCACATGGACCTGTGATGAAACTTGGAACTGTAGGATAAGGGTAAGAACACAGCAAAATTCTTCAGTTAATTTTCCCTTTCCAATAGCCAGCTAGCATATCTCCCTGTAACACAGCCATTTTTTGTGCATGTTATTGCTCATCAGCCCAATATACTCTGCTTTCAGCTCACACACCTGTCAGGCTGGTATGAGAATCTGAAGGGCACTCTGTCCACATATTTTACGTACCTGAATTAATCTGTGTCACATCCAACAGCTTAAAAAAGTGCAAAAGGGTGAGTGCTCTCAACTTCTGTCTGTTCCAGCCCAAAGTGCATAGTGCTTTGCAATGGACACAGCCTGCCCATCGCCACAACCGTGCAAGTCATTGTGCACCCTTACTCAGATACTCTACAGCTTTCCAGGAATCAGAACTTGTCATCATGTAGTAATGTTGAAAGCCCTGGACAATGCTAATTTGATTTCTGATTAATTCTATTAATTGGTTGAAACCGCAAAATGAGATTTTTCCAGACAAGGAAACTGCAAGCAAGCCACATGTAGATCTATGAGAAATGGGGGAATTACAGCTGAGCTTGCACTGGGTGAGGGATGGATTTTGACAAGATCCCATTCCATGAGGTAACTTGTACAAAGCACATGGAGTAACAGCTGAAGAGGTGCCCCAGATCCCAACCTCTACATTTGAGGCCAAACTTGAATAAGTGACCTTTGAGTTCTAGTTGCTCTTTCCACCTCGAGCTGCCTCAAGCACAGTACTTCCCTTCCTGTTGGATGAGTGTTCTAGAAATTGTAAAGGCAGCTTACACTAATTGCTCACTCTGAGAGGTCACATTCACCTATCAAAACCATGCCATCTGGGGCTTCTGAAAGATTAAAAATGAGAGACAAACAAGAGGATTATTAAAAATTTAACTATATACCATATTTATTATCAATCCACAGGATAATCTGATTGCTACATGAGCTCATAAAAGCTATTTCACCTTTACAAAATTAAAAAAAAATGTGCCACAAGGATGTCATAACTGCTGATAACCAAGGACTGAATCTTAAAATTATAAATTTTGCTGTAGAAAAGATTAAAAAAAATTATATTCACTTTAGAATTTTACTTTGAATAAAATATTCCCCTGTATAAAAAATAAAAAAGCTTGCTCTGGTTAGAATTAGAGTATTTTTCTTCTTTTTTAAATCTGGGAATTTGCATAATATCTCTGTAATAAGTTTCTTTTCTTTTTTTCTATTGTACCACGCGGCATTCCAGCATAGCAGATTAGAAACAAACATGATGAAAGCAGTCTCAGAACGTATGAAATCCACATGGAAAGTTTCTGTTTCCTTTCCCTTCCTCTATCCTTTAAAGACACTTTAGCAAGAATAGCCTTGGAAAAGAATACAGGTGGAGAGGGACCTTCAATGTGCCATTAAGTAGAGCAAGGTAATAAAAGGCCTTTTGTAAGTGCTTTCTTAATAAGGTGCAGAAGCAGACTGCAACTTTGCTAGTACTGCACTATGTACAATATTCACAATAGATTTTTCTTTATTTAAAAATATTCCAGCTAGTTCACATTTTCTCTCCCATTCTGAGGCTTTCAGTTCCATCACAGCCTTGACAGCAAGAAGCGCAGCAGCACCACTTCCCTTGTGGTGGGTTGGTCCTCTTATGAAACACTGGAACCTGTGAGTGGGCCAAAGTTCTTGGGTTCTTTTCCTATGTAGCAACCTTGGAAATATGGGTTCAGGTATACACACTGTCTGCTGGAGTCCTGAGTTAAAAACACTCCAGCACTGGAGTCAGACACTGCAATGTTTGATATTGCCAAGGCTTTACCTTAGGGTTTGTCTCATGTGCGTCAAGGGATGAACCTCTCTTAGAGAAACGTAAAATACAAAACCAAACAAAACAAAGCTAAAAAACCACACTGTCAAAGGCTTAGCAGCTCTTGACTCTTGACTGGGTGATGTCTGATGTTTTCTTGATGACACTGGCCCGTGTCTCACGGTCTGGCTGGCTGCTGCTTGTGGAGGCTGTGGACACTACTTGTGGCAGAGGGATGTCTGGGAAAGGAGGCCAGGAGCTATTGTAAGGCAGTGGGCAGCTTTCTTCTTTGACGGTGACTTGAAGGTCAGGCTTGTTGGCTACAAAAGTTGCCATGCTGGGAAGCATATGAGAAGTGTTCCTCATTCCTAGATTGCTGAGATACTGTTTGCCTTCAATGTTTTTTTTCTGCCAATGAAGTCGTCCCTAGAAATGGGGGAAGAAAGAAGGGAATACTGTATAAATAAACACAACTTTGTGAAGTCCTCCAAGTAACAAGTTGAAGATAGAAATATCCACAAATTGCACAGGAATTATCCCACCTCTAAGAGCCTGAGCCTCTAGCCATTGGCTTAGGATGTTTTTGCTCTCAGCCATTTCTCCTTTTCTGAAGTCATGTGCTTAAATTCAGTTGTCTCTCCAGTATCCAGGAGGCACTATCTGCTCTTCTGAATGGAAAATAAAGGCCTTATTCCCAGTATGCCAGAGACAAAAATGGATGTGGACATTTAGAACTCCAAATGGTAGTGTCTCCTCTGTTACCAGAGAGAGCATCTTCCTGCCAAGAGGCAGGCACAGAGACCCAACACTACCCAAATTAGCAATACAGATGAGGCTGCTGGGAAACCACTGTCACTTGACAGGGCATCCCTCATCACAGGGAAGAAGTTCATCAAGAAGTTCTGTCAAAGGAGGTCTGTGGAGTCACTGCTGGCAGTCTACATATGGGTACCACCCCAGCCAAAGCACTAGAGACCAGGTGGGTTGGCTGTCTTGTTATACAGACGCACAACTGGTGGTCCTCCAAGAAGGAGGATTCAGAGAGCTTTTGGTGGGGGACACAGGAGGAGAGAGCTTTGCAAAAGGCCTTATGCAAAAATGCAGCTGGAGCATAGGGCATCCAAGAGCCCTCAATGAGCTTCACTTGGCCTTTAAGTACACATGGAGATTGGTGGGTCTGGTACCTTGATGCAACCCCCAAAATAAAAGACAAGGGGTGTTTTTGTGTCTGATCAGCTCAGGTTGTTTTCCCCATGGATTCCTTTCACCCAGCAATACCCAACTGACTGCTCAGGAAAGCTTTCTGCCCCACCTACCTCAAACATTCTAGCTTCATTTCAGTCATATGTGTAAGCATTTCCTCCAGTTATATGAGTTCAGGTGCCATTTAAGGAAAATGAAATGAGCAGGCTTTCAACCAAGATAAAATACTTGTTACCCAGCAACAACAATGCATCATGTTAACATATAGCTGGCACTGTTGATGGCTCTGCAGAACATCTTATTATACAAATTAATCTTGTAGTTTGGACAGATGAGGAGAAATTAATTTGAAGAGATATTAATTCTGTGACAATCATCCAAATGTCTGTATCCCCTGAACCTTCCTGGTCTGTTTTTCTCCTCCAGCTATCACCAAAATGAATATTCCACTGGTAGACAGAGTTGCAATGGAGAAGAGGGAAAAATATCTCGGGGCATGGTTCTTGAGACCTTGGTCCAAACTGCTAAAAATCCAGAAAGCACTTACCTCTGCATTTTCTTCATCGCTTGGAACGCTGTCAGTTGTTTCACTTTCTGTAAAACAAAATAGAAACAAAAATGAAACTCACGCTATTCTATCTGTAGTAACAAATTCCAGCTCAAGAGGCCTGATGTATGTCCAACAAGTGGAAGCAAACAGAGTTAAGGCAAACAACCAGAAAACAATGGAGAAGCATGAAGACCCTGCCACAACAGGGCTAGACAGCACAGCTGCCTTGAACAACTGGGGTAAATTCACATGGTTATCACAGTTAACATCTATATTCTGGAAAAGACAGCAGTAGAGAGGGAAGAAGTAGATTTGTGCTTTCTGGGAAGAATCTACAACAAGCAGGGGATGCCCACTCTCCCTTGCCCATCTATAGCCAGTCTAGGCCCTACAAGGACTAAGTTCGGTCCAAATCTTTATCTCCTGGCAAAATCAGTAACAACTCCACCCTACAGGAGATAAATGTGGTTTTGTTTCATGAACTGTTATCTCAGCCTGCCACCTCAAGGGCTTGTTGTCACTTCGGGGGCTTTATTACTGTTGATATACTCTGGTACAGTTGGTATAGTTTTGCTTTTGCTACCACTCCCCAGCCTATTTCTCAACCCTTCACCCACCACTTGAGCAAGTAGAAATACTACAGTCTCCAGCCCCATCACCTCCCTCCACTGCACATGGCCTCCCTCACCCTCATCACTTCAACCAGAGCACAAATACAGGGACACAGTTCCAGTGGGATAGCCATCCTCCTGCAGCTGCATCCCTCTCTTGCAGAAGATCCTGAAATTAAGGAATTTTTACTGTATTTTCAAGCCTACATGTGCCTGAAGACATGTCTCCTACTGTCTGAGGGTCAGGCTCCTGGGCCATGGGTGGTTGAGACTGCTGTGCCTCAAGATACCTCTGAGACAGGGCAGAAACTCCTCTTTTCAGTCTGCAATGATGGCTGCTGCCTTCAGCACAGCCACTGGCTCCTCAGACCAACCCAGTGGAGGCCTGGATTGCAGGTTCCCTTCAGCTGGTGCAGTTTTGAACCACTATGTCCTGTTTCCTGGGAGGATAACCCTAGGCATCTATCAGGATACCAACACTCCAACCCCCACAGCAGGGCTACACAGATAGGGCTCATCCACAAGGAACACAGAAATCACACAATTCAAGGAATGATGTGATGAATTATCATAGCAGGCAACTGAGCTCTGAAGCCACAATTTTTACTCTCAGCTCTGTATTATTATGCATTTTAGTCCGTGCAAACTGCTTTGCACAGCCCCTGCAATTCTGCCTTCCCAGAGACCAACCTCATGCTCTGCACTGGACATAACATGAGTGCTAAGACTGCATGGATCATGCCTCGTGGCTCATGCCCCTGCACATCTTCAGAGAGATTGGCAGTACCTTGCTATCCTCTCAAGGCTTGACTAAGCATTACGTTTAGGCAGAAGACTGTAAACCAATGGGCTGAATCAGACCCTGGGATCTAAACTGTACCCAAAGTCCTGCTACTCCAGCCCAGCTACTCCAGATTGCTGCTTCCAAAGCCAGCACCTCTCCTCCACAGTATACAGTAAGCAGAGGAATAGTCCAAAACATTAAATCTAACTGCAGTGCCCTGTGAAGTTAATGCACTGCAGAGCTTCTCCTTCACTGAACGAGGCAGAGAAAGATGAGCCAATGTGACTAAGCTGGCTAATTAAGCCATACGGGGGGGGGGGGGGGGGGGGGGAGAAAAATATTCAACAAAAAGAAACAAAA